>WBNO01028751.1:0-17529 GCA_013400575.1 Peucedramus taeniatus | reverse complement strand
GCGGGACGCCGTTGCCAGGGAGCGGCCGGAGGCTGCCCGAGGGCCCTCAGCCGCGCCGGGGAGCGGGGGGAGAAACCCGCAACCTGTGAATAAAAACCCGACGGAAAAACACCACGGCGAATGGAATGAATTAACAGAACCGAAATCGCAACGAGTCACGTAGAAACAAGATACATGCCCCGCGCAACTCTCCGCCGAGTGTGGGGGCGGCCGGTCTGAGGGGCCGGGGCGGTGCTGGAGAGCGAGCGCCGCCTGACGGCCATGGGGAGCGGCGGGGCGGGGGAGCCGGGATCTCCTCCGAGCAGCCGGGATCTCCTCCGAGCAGCCGGGATCTCCCTTGTAAAGTCGGGCTCCCCCTGTGGAGCCGGGCTCTCCCTGAAGAGCCGGGATCTCCTCTGTGGAGCCGACATCTCCCCTGAAGAGCTGCGCTGAGGGTATGATAACCGGCTAGCTGCCATATAGTAAAGTTTAGGTGATTTGACGTCTCTGGTATCTCAACTTTCATCCTAAAACTGATTCCTGATTTAAATTACAACTCTATATTTGTACAGCCCTAGAGGAAATACAGGGTCTGCATAATCTGCAGTCTGTTTAGGAATACAATTAGTAGACGTGGCTGTCATTCCATAATACCCCGGCAGAAGTATCCTGTCCCGCAGTTCAGGCACCCTCAGTGGACTGAAGTGTCACAGGCGGCACTAAACCCTTCCCACTCCTCATGGGACAGAGGATGGAGAATAACCCAATACTGAGCCCCAGATAGATTCAGATCCAAAGTAAACATTTGTCTTTTTTCAAAAATATTCTCTGATGTGTCATTATTAAATACAAGCAGGGTTTGACTTCCATACCAGGGGAAAGGACTTTAGAACTCCTTGCGCATATTGGGGACAGGAGGGGAAGAGGGGGGGACAAGAGAGTGAGGACTTGTGCCTTTGCTGTAACCAAATGCCCCATAAAGGATGGCAGCTTTGCTACAACAGACAGCAAACCATGAATCTGTTAAATGAATTCTCTTTTCTATCATTTAACAAAGGCCAGAGAGACAAACCACACCGTTCTAGAAAGCCAGAAGCAGAACAATGAGGGGCAAGCAGCTGGCACAAAAGCTGTCAGAATGTGCAAACAAGGCAAGGAGTCAGATGCCACACATCCAGGGGTGAACTAAGCAACACCAAACACAAGCATTTACAGCAGGTGAGGTCAGGAGCATCTTAGAAAACCAAATTGGTCCAATAGTCAGCAGGAGGTTTTACCTACAGATCTCATAGTCTGTCTTGTTCCTGTTTGACTTCTTGTGATTTTGGCTTTGCTGAATTTTCACGAGCTTGTTGGTGTGCTACTGTTTAGCTTCCCCTGAGGATCGATATTGATATTGGTAGTTTTTTTACAATGAGTCACCAGTGAGAGACAAGATTGATTTTCACCGAGAATTCTGTAAAAAACAGGTGTATACAGTCAATATGCATATGCACAAGATAGGCCAAAAAAGCCCTTTGTCAGATTATAAAGCAAGGTGATCCTTCCCCTCTCCTCGACCCCAGTGAGGCCACATCTGGACCAGTTATTTGATATACCTTTATTGTGCCTCTTTTATTTCTTTTCTGACCGCTGTTGTTACAAATTATTATGATGAGATTTATTATCTTGTATAAGCATTTCAGTGGCACAATAATTTCTCACCATCCTCTTTCTGGTCTCCTCAATCCATGAAAGAGCGATGACCAAAATTGCACATTTGTCCAGGTGAAGATGAATCTTTGCATTTTTTGGTATTAAAATGTTTTTGATAACATCCTCTGCCCCACACTGAACCTTTTGCTGTTTTAACTGCTCTTACACTGATCAGAGGTTTAAGCTGAAAAGCCATAATAAATCTACTTTCTAGATAATTAGTAAGTAATTGTATTAATATTGCATCTTATTTTAATGGGCATTACCTAGCACTAATTAATCTGCCACTGTGTTGTCTTTAGTCCTGAAAAGTCATACTGTAAGTGTACAGAAAGTTTAAATATTTGTGTAATCATCATTCATCTATTGGATTGCTGAAGATTAGAAGGAACTGTTGTTTGGAGAATAACATTTTTTGTTTAGATCAAGATGAAATAGGCTATGATTTTGGCACTTGAAGATTATACAGGTTTTGCATGTGTCATTCTTGAAAGGGGACATAACTAGGTTTGTGCTAAGTAAGCACCTTTTGTTTAACCACCATTGTGATTTTGTATGCAGGAAAAATGAAAGGAAAAATAAAAATTACTCTCATCATTACTTTTGGGCTTATTTTGCTGTCATAAAATTAAATGGCTTAATAGTCATACCCCAAATGCTAAATTATAACCAAACAGTCACAGGCCAGTCAGTTCTTATGCTTTAAAGTAATGTCCAAGAGCTTTTGGTCCACTTTATTTGGTAATATGTAAGTGAGACATAGGTACAAAAATGCAATTTTATTTATTGAAGTTAGCACAGATGCCTGATTAAAGAATAAATACAAAGTGCACCTTAAGGCCTCGATCCTACAACCAGACAGTTGGCACAGAACCCTTGTGCCATCTGCTCCCAGCATCAGGGCCTTTGCATTGCTACAAGGATGGCCAAGAGGATGGGCTGCAGGTCTCTAGTTACAAACACGTCTCTAGCCCTCAGCAAGTTGCATCTATATTTGTAGGGAGTTAGGAGGGGTTTGTGAGGCTCCCCAAGGTGTGCCAGACATCAAACAAACAAATAAGAGCCAGCGTGGGAACACCCATACAGCCACTTGGGCTTAGAGCAGCAATTCGTCTGGGTCTGAGCTCTGCCAGTGGCAAATTTGGAGGCACCCAGCAGTATTCCTGCTGGGAAAACCTTCTTGTTGATCAGAAGTGACTGAGGCTCCTGAGCACCTATGTGCATAGACCATGCAAAGTGATTTTGTATTTGCTGCTTTTTAAAATCATTGACATAATTGATTTTTCCCTATACAATTTTTCTGAGTCTTGCTTGGAGTTTGAATGTAATCTAGCTAATGGTTCTTCTCCCAGGTTGATTTCTGCATGCTAATGGTTCCCTTTCTGGAGGTCTGGAAAACTGAGATCCCAATTCTACAATAAATTGCGTATGGAAATGTGTAATTTTATTCATGAGAGCCACTGGTCTCACAAAAAAATTACACATGAGGCCTAGCACAACATACAGAAGTTCAAAGACAGATAGTTTATAGAGAAAATGAGGGACAAAAAGTATATATCACAAGATTTTTGTTTCAGTTGTAATTGTCTGGTGTAGAATCATTTCCCAGTTCTATAGTTAGGGCCATGCTTACATATGTGCTACCATCTCTGCTCCCACTGTTTCTGCAGTTAATTATAAGGTTTCATCTTTTGGAGGAGGGGAAGGTAATCAAACTTTCCCTTCGTTTCTGTATTTTGCAAAATTCTTCAGAATTTGTTTTAATTTATCCCTTTGTACTTTAATCTTAAGCTTTGCCTTCCTATCCTATTTTTTTTTCTGTTTGCAGTCTTTAATCCTAAATTATTATCATGCAGCTTTTGCTATGTAATTAATGTTCATCTGATTTTAGGCCTTCTTCTGAAAACAGATGTGGGTTTAATTTATGTATTTCCATTAGTACAAAGTTAAACAAAGTTTAACCCTAGGCCCTATTCTGGAGACAGGCTCCCCTGCATTTATTCCTTCCTGGTTAAGAGTACAAGCAGGTCTAGTGATTACACACAAATACTGCCTGTGTAAGAGTTGTAGAGCTGGCCTTAAATGGTTTTCCAGCTTTCGTACTGATTTGGATTTCTTTTTCTTTTTATGCTGGCAATTTATAAAATGTATCAGCCAAAATGTACCCAGCAGTGGTCCTGGGTAGACTGTAAATACATTTTATTATTTGGTTGCAAAATGTCTCACTCGGTGGGGCTACAGCCTTGAACAGAGCCTTTAATCCTTACTGCAGCTGGAATAAATATGAATGAAATGCCCTACTTGATCAATGCTACACAGACATGTGCTCACGTGGACAGACACAGCGCTCTGACTGCTCTCACTATGGCTTTGTTTTAAAGAGGACATCCATGTAAGCCTTGTCCAGATCCACGGATTTCTTCTGCATTGCTGCCCGCAGATGCTCTGGGAGCAGCCTCCGGCCCAGCATAACGTCATCCTTGCTCCGAGGCCGCTGGGTGCGAGCGTCCTCCAGGGCACTGTGCACGTCCTGCAGCTTCATCTGCAGCCAGTCCTGTCTCTCCACCATGTGCCGATGCTCGCCCAGGTTATGCATCAACTGCATCTCACTCACGGACCTTTTCCTGCAGCAAAGAGAAGCAAAGAAAGAAGCCCATGGGAGCCCTTCTTGGATTCCAGAACTTGGCTCAAAGGCCCAGGTTTGGGAGATTTGTAAGGAATCACAATACATAGCTGTAGAAGCTGCCTGGCTGATCTGTAAGGCATAGAATGACATCTGGAGAAGAGAGGGAGGGTGGGGGGTGATTTGTTATTGGTAATGGATATATCAGTGAGAAGGCATCACAAATGGGAAGTAGTTCAGTTTTGTAACAGTGTTGTTCCCATAATTTAGTGCAGCTATTGTAGAGGAGCTTAAGGCTCTTATAATATTAGGTAAGTGATCAATGAAACAATGGCATTTATTCAGTGGTAGTTTTCTGTGATTGCTAGAATTAAGGAAGCATGATTCCCTGTGGATTTGTGTCTCAGCTGGTGGATGTTAGTGTCTAAGTGTGAGACACAGCTAGATTCTCACAGTACAAAAGATGTTCACTGTGTAGACCCCCAAGATATGGAGCTTATCCAATTTGAATAATAAGAGAAGACTTACATGATTTTTATACCTCTACTCAGGTGCCTATTTTCAAAAAATATATATACACTCAGAGTGTCTGAGATCTCTATAGCTGTTCCTAGAGGACAGAGTTTGGGCAGCTTGGCCAAAGGATTCAAAAGCAGGGACAGAACTGACACACACATGCACAGACAAACCACCACGTTCTCAGGAGCAGCAAAAGCCATCCAGTGTGAGATAATGTACTTACACCATTGGTCTTCCATCAGAGGTTGTAAAAAAGCACATGGCACATAAAATGATTGCAGCCTGGGCTAGGTTTCTTTTAGAAGCCATTTTGTCTACAAAGGTAGAAATGAATACACGTAAAGTCCGTAATTCAAGTTATTTCTGTTTGCTCCAAACAAATTTAAATTAGAAAAAAAAAGTTGAAAAGCATCAGACAAGAGATTTTGAAAAATCTTTTTTTGTGAAATGGGTTAGAGCAAGGAATGCAAATGAAGGATTTACTTCTAATACTAATTTTGTGAGCAACTTATTGTTACTTCCTGGGTAACTTCATGAATTTTGGTCAGCTTTAGCTGCCCTGCATCATCATCATCATCATCATCATCATCATCATCATCATCATCTAGGTATCTATCTCTTGCATAATTGGGTGAAAAGCACCGTGTTCTTCCAATATTATTATTATTGTCATCACCATCATCATTATGACTTTGTAGCCTTCAAGTCCAGTGAAATACTTTTGTATAGCTATTCAAATGAAAAATTTTATAGAATAAAACTTTGTCTATTTCTCTATTTCTTTTGCATATTCTTTAGAATGAAGAGGCTGACACTTTCCCTGAAAATTTTGCATAGAGGCATAACTCTACTGAGTTATCCCAGTCCCTGTTGAGTTACAGAAGAAAAATCAGAATTAAGCCCCTCATTTTATCAGGGATAATCCTGTATTTCCCCTCAGATTTTTACATCATCATCAGAACTGCCATTTGGAGTATATTTAAAAAATATTTACCATTGATGATGCTGCAACAGGCAACACAGTTGTGCAACAGGAACAACACAGTTCCAATATCAGTTTCTAGTCTGGATTTTCAGCATTGGCAGGCAGAAAAGGCATCTTTTCATTACCACTTAAGAAATTTTATACAGAGTAACTGAAACCTAAGAGATATAAAAGTCTACAATGCCTTTTTCTGCAATAGTTTCTGCAGCTTTGCTCTAGGTCAGAAAAGCCTTTATAAGACGGTCTCTTACGTGACAGTATCAATGAGGTCCTGGCAGTCCATCTAACCCAGGATTATAAATTCAGGAACTGAATTCACTTCAAGGTTTTTCTCGTTCACTGTCTCTGACTTTTTCATTTCACAAATTTAGTTCAGATAACAGAACAGTTTGATCTTACTAATATTCACTTATTTTTTAAGATAGTCTGAAAAGAAACTAACACAAAAATGGGTAAAGAATAAATTATAAAATATTCCAGAGAACTTGGAAAAAAGTAGAGTATACTTACCAGATAGAATCTTAAAGAGATTTCTGGCTTGGGTATGTCAGCAGATGACTGTCTCTTGATGTCAAGTATATTTAAAGACCACTGAATTGGTTTAGTGGACCCCTTAAATGTAACTTTAAAATAGAGCTTCTAAGTAACTTGGAAGCCCTTTTATTGTCTCAGTTGATGTCACTGTCACACACACCCTCCTGACCCTCATGTACCCACCCTCAGATGCTTTCGTTGATTTGACGTTTCATTTACAGGGTAAAGAGGCCTCAACAGAAAGAAAGTCCTGGGAAGCTGTGAGGAAGTTTGACTTTTAAATTCAGAATTGTGCCCAAGATAACGTGAGCTTGGAAGCTGTTGGAAGGATTTGCAAAGAAAACTTTGAGTTGTTAAATGCAGGCAGGTAAAACTTAAATGAGACAGTAAGGTTAGTGATCTACAAGTGAAAGATTACAACTAAATATTTTTACAAAATACTGAAAAGATAATACTTATAATACTTGTGGGAAATAAGAATAGTCACTCCAGGTCAGATACAAGGTTTATTTACTAGTAAGGAGCAGAATGATAGAATGATAGAGGATCAAGTTTTTAGTGAGAAGCTGGTGCCACTGAAAACTTGCTGAAATGGTGTTAGATCCTCACTGCTCTGTTTTACCTATATCTGTGAATAGCCCTGAATATCCCAAATGTGCTAAGTAGAATGAAGGTGTTTGAAGCAGGTAAGATGAAAATGAGTACTTTATAAATTTTGGGAAAGAAATATAGAATTCTGCCTGCTTTCTAAGACGTGAAATTTTTAAATCAGCAGTATTTTCCTATACGCATGAAGAAAGATCATTTTTGCTGCAAGATATTTTTCCTATGTCAGATGCTTCTTCTGACTTGCAGTGTTTTTCTCCCCAAAAATCCAAGCAAGCATCCACAAACAAAAAACAGTTTACATCTGCCCATTGTAACCCAGAATTTGTAAGATATTATTGCTTTTACCATGATTGCTTTTTGCTTATGTTATAGACCTGTCTTATTTCATAAAGAGTTGTAAAATTACATGGGGAAAGGGAGGGAAGAAAGAGAAACTCCGAAAAGCTCCAGAGATCTCATGGTTCTCTCAGTCTATAGTTTAGTGAGTAAAGTGAGAATTAATGAAGTAATTCACTTGAACAAGTTCAGGAAAACAGAGTAAAGATAGCTTCCAGCATTATATTGTCAGCTGGCAATATCCTTCCCTTAAATGCAGCAGACAGGGTTTCATGGGAATATGTTTTATTAGGAGATTTGGATCTCCTGGAAACACCAGGATATTAACCTGAAGGCTAAAACATGACTAAACTATTATTAAAGGATATTCCTAGGTATAATGTGACTAAAAATGTACATTGGAGTGGCATAGCAAGCAAGGATTTTAAAGTCTCCACACAGTTGGCAATGAAAAATTCCCTTTTTGTAGATTTTGCCGTAACATATGCAAACTCTCAAGGTAATTTTTTAACAGAAGCCTGGCATTCATATAGAACCTTTAGCATGTGACAGCAAAGGCTGAAGTAAAGAACAAGTGTTAGAAAATTTTGTGTCATTTTTATTCAAAGGTAGTGATGGGTCGTACCTAAAATTTCACACAAAGATGGCTTGACTTGATACCTTGAAAAAGATGCAGTTTATTTCAGGAGAGTGAAGACACAAAAATAAAAATATTCAATATGTGCCCATTATTTGTAAACAAATAGAGCCTGTGATGGTAATTAAAGAAATTTTGCATGGCAGCTCAAAATGGGCATTGCTTTATATGCAGAAAAAATAACTTACTTGATTTGGATTATTCTTCCTCATATCCAGAAATTATGTTATTGGAAAATACAGCTGCTAATAAGTTATCCAATGCCATCCCTGTTTGCTAACATGGCATATCAAAAGTGGGAATGACAGATAATGGACCAAATGAATGTAGTTTTTTTACCACATACTGTAATTGTTTACACTTTTTTGGGACACATTGTATCCAGTGTTTAATGAGGAGCTGAAAACGGTTTTGAGGACTTTTAATGTTTCAGTCAAAAGATGATTCATGTTCAGATTCAAATTTTTCCCTGTCTTAAGCATCCTTTTAAAAATTCTGATCTCTTTTGGGCACTACTGAACTGATCCCAGGAAACCAAGGCTAACATCTGCCTAACTGCTGCTCAATAAGAGGCTTAAGACTACCCAAACTTATAGACACTATCACAAAAAAGAAACAACAGATAGAAAAATTAAATATTATCTCTTGAACTGAAAGGCATTTCATGATATTTTGTAGGTATAAGACTGTGTACCTAAATACAAAGGCAAAGTATGATGAAAAAATCTCCAGGTTCTTAGGAATTTTTATGCCTACAAATGAGACCTGACCTATGGAAGACAATTTTTGCTCCTCTTGGAATGAGAAGAGGGAAAACACGGTGGATTCTGAGTTTCCAAAGGGAGCATGGGCACCTTTTTAGGCTGAAATACAAAAATATTTAGAAGATTTTAGTTCAAATGTGTGACTGTTTCTTCATGCGCAACAGCAAAATTTCTCAGGCTAGATCTAAGCTTGAGCAGGGTGTTCTCTTCTACCTTCACATAAATTCACAGAATGCTATATGGAAATGAGACAATATAATAATATATTCTCCAAATTTATTACAGGAAAGGCTTCTCCATGCTAGGAGGCATTACAGGCACCAGGCAGGAGCATGGCACTTCTGAGGATGAGGGAGAGACCTGAAAAACCAAAGGTGTGGGAACCGCAGTGTGGGAGGGAAGAGCTGACCACAGCCTTTTTCTCTGACAAGAGTTTTTCTTGATCAGCCAGCAACCTACCCTTCCCTGACCTTCCCTTATAGATTGTACAGATACCTGAACCAATTGGGCATGAAGAAATCCGTGTTGCTTTGTTTGCAGCTGGTGTGCCACTGACGTTGAATTTATGCCATTGGATGTAATCAGACTCCAGGACTGAAAACAAGGGGAAAGCAATGAGACAGCTTTTACAGCCAGGTAGGTGAACGACCATATTGCAAAAATCCTGTATTATTTTTAAACTTTTTTTTGCATATTTTATTCATTTTGTCACAGGAAAATATTATACCACATCTTGAAATTAAACTCATCCTGAGGTACATCACTGGAGTATATTTAAAGGACACAAAACTTCCTAGAATTCTACTGTTCAGTGACTAAAGCACATTTTCAAAAATTAATGATGCAATCTGGTGTATTAATATTCCTACAGAATTCTCCATTCTCTAGATTTAAGGCTTCAGTGCTGCAGTCAGATTCCTGCAGTGCTTTTCCCACATTGCTTATTCCAGAGGGTAGTTCCAGATAAAATGCTTTCTAACTGCAGCTATGGCTTAAAGTATATTAGTAGGTCATTGAGCAAGGGAACAAAGTAATTGATGACACACTGGATGATTGGTGAGGCAACTTTCTAAATGTGTCCAAGGAATGTTTCTGTCTTGACACAATGAAGAGCCAAAGTGACAGTAAACTCTTTAGAACTTCATTTGATTGACAAGATTTGTGGCTTTTCAAATACCACAGCAGCATGTTCAGTAATTTATGTAAGCAATGTTGGGCATCTTCAGGTGGGTTTTGGGTTTATGCAGCCAGATGAAGCTTCAAGCTTATGACAGTTTCCAACTGGATAAAAAACAGCACAAGGATTTCTCAAAAGATCACCTATCACAGTTCTAGTTTGTATCCAGTCTGCTTCTTACAATTTGGTTTTAGCAGCTACTGGCAACTGTGCATTTGGACATAATTGCTTACATAATTGCAGTATATATTTTCTCCAGTTACATACAATCTTTCACTTGAGAATCACAGTATTCCCGAATCACCCTGTTTTCTTTCTGATGAAAGTACATACTGGTGATGCTTTTTTCCTAGGCTATGGACATTTAGACAAAGATGGATTAAATGCAAACATCACTGAGAGTAAGATCAGAGAGAGAACAGGAGCTGGTAGATTCTAGTCCCAGTCACCTGACTTTAAGTTCACCTGCTTACCTGGGGAGATGGACTGAACACTGTCATGATAATTGTGACCCGGATTATTTCTAGAGTTAAATAATTAAATGGAACACATGCAATGAATGAACACTTCCTTTTGCCCTCAGTGTAACTCAGCCATGTCCAGCTTATCACAGAATTTCTCTATTGACCTCTCATGGGCATGGCAGGCTTTGCTGGTGGGATCAGGAATGCACGAGTGCTCGCTCTCTGCATGCCACCCTGTATGATGGCTGCCTAGAATGTCACATAGCATTACATGGCTCTTTTGAAGACCAGATGGAGGCTCCTGTTTACCTCATCTCTCTCTCATGAGAAGAATCTGAAGCTTGGTGAAGCAGCCCAGAGCAGCCTGGAGGAACGCTAAAATAGCTGTCAATGGAAGTCATGAAGGAGAGCTACACCTGAGTCTCTACATATTTCACTGGTCAGTAACAAAAACGTTGTTGTGCGTCCTGAACAATAAGAAAAGCCATAGTTAGTTTCAACAAGTATATATTGACATATTTTTTAAGTTCTGTTAGTGAATTGTACACTGAACATGTAAGTATATATGGAATTATCAGTGAAAGTCTAGGTTTTGATTTGGATTTTAAAGTTCTGGTAAGTTATTTTACAGTCAGTAATCAATAAATATTAGCCCTCATGACACTGAAACACCATGCTGTCAATGCTCTGCTGAATTCAATGCTATAATGAACAATGCAGTACTTTATGACCTTTCCCAGCAGACAGGAAGCTGGTACAATTCTCAAAACTGCTGTTGGATCATTGGATTTTAGGGATAATACTAAACTGGATTATGCATATGCATACCCATGCACATCTATAGTCATATATAGGCAAGAATATTTCCAGGCCCTTGCTGGCTCTGAGTGCTTTGTGCATGCCTGAGTTCCCTTCCAGTGCCATGCAGGGCACTCAGAGCTCTAACGAGGGCTCAGGTTCTTTTTTGTCATCCCTGAAACCACCATGTCATCCCTGACAAGCCACACAAGGACATCACTTCTTGAAGCACAAGTAATCACAGAGAGAAATGCATCTAATATTGAAACAGAGATGAGTCTAAAATCCACTCCCATTCCTTGGCCAGTCTCAAGCACTTCTTTCAAGACTTCGGGATTCAGGAAGTAAAAAAATCTGTAAAAATTTTTCTTAAGTAAATATCAGCACAGACAATCATATACATGCACATTCTATAAAATCAACATTTAAAAAGCATTTTGGATATCTACTAAAAAGGATTTGAATGGTTAAATATTAGGAACAGCAGATACCTGCAAGTGTCATGTTTGACCTACCAAAACCAGTGTAAGAATGATTGTGCCAGCTCTGCATAAAAGAACCATGGAGACTCAGGATGATACAGGATAAAACAGAGAAGGACTGCAGGTTTTATGCAGGTAGCCATGTATTTTTCTATCCTTTCTCTGAAAAGATAGCTCAAGTTCATATTCTCCTATTTTTTGCAGCCACTGCAGATGAGCAGATAGCACCCAAATAAGCAATCTGGAGCCTGATGAAATCTCATGGGAATGATTAATGCAATTCGCAAAGGAAGGATGACATTTCAGACCTTTCCTGCAATCCAGTGACTATCCTGAAAAAATCTTAGTCCACAGTCTGCTAAAAAACTCATAAATGTACAGAACTGGCATAAATCATTGTTTGGGTTTTGAAAAAAAATACTGTGCTATGTGCTAAGTAAACATGCAAGGAGATGCAGACCCTCTAATAATGGTAATACTAAGAATTAAAAATATGTTGTATTTAATACAAAGCTTTTCATTATTTGAGCTATAAATTACAGCAAATAAAATGCTTTATGTTATATATTAAGGACCTTGTCCCAGAAATAAATCATTTTAAATGAAAACTTCTAGGTGAATACTTATAAAAAATTAGCTCCATAGATATATATGTCAACCTGAAGTTTCTTCATGATAATCTTTTAAAGTATTTTTACATATATTTATATTATTTGCTAGAGGGATAACACATTTTCTGTATTTTACCTACTTTATTTAATACAGCCTTTTCACCAAATTATTCGCTGGACTATTAATATTGCTCAAAATCAAGTTCTTGAACTAATCATTTTCTTCATTTTAAATCCATGCATATTATTTTCATTAAATGTTAAAAAAATCTTCCTATGTTGCTCAGAAATTTTCTCAAAGCTAATTTTTTCCTAGCATCTCCTAAAATAGCAGTACTAACATGAAAATCTCATAGTAATTCTCACAATCTAGTTCACAAAGAAGTATAGCACCTTATATGAATCCTATACAGATTATCTCAGTTTAAAATTTTTCGTCTTTAACTTTGCTTAGCCTCCACTAAAATCTATTCATAGGTTGTCTCCTTCCATATGACATTAAGGCTCTTCATCTTAATTTTCTCTGCTTTTTATAAAAGGCCTAGTTCACCACTTGCATGCACTGCACATTGTCATTTTAATCTCTGCAGTTTGGGCTAGGTAAAATATCAAAATTTGCTTAGCTTGCACTGGGCATGAATGACAAACTAGAATGATGAGTAATTGAGGACCTAACCCTGTATTTCTGCCCTCATTTTCTGTTATTCTTTTTTTTTTCGCTGTGATCTCCCTGTCTCATGGGATAGACTAGTGAGGGTAAGAATTAACCAATTCTGCCCAAGCAAATCACTTCATTTTCCACAGTTCCTAGTGAGACAGAGGGGAAGTTTTCCAGAGTAGGAATCCATTTCGAATTTAGGTAAAATATGCCTCTTTGAATTAAGTCTGTAGCTTGCAAACAGAGCTGTTTGGTCTGCGTTCAAGTCTGCCTATTCTCGCAAAAACCCTCTGCTCAAAAACTGCTTCAGCCAAAGAGCTGAGACAACAGGGGCCCCTTGAACCTCGAAACAGAGGGAGCCAGACGGGGCTGAGATTGCTGGAGAGAGGGCAAGCTGACCCAGGAGCTCTTTCTGTACTTTCTGATAAAAAAGTAGCTGCAAGTGTAACTAGCTGCAAGTGTAATGCGAAATCAGTAAAATGAATGTGCATGAGACTATATGCATATGTGTAAGCAAGGGGGAATAAAAAGGGCTCGGGAATTCTCAGGGGTGTGCATGTCCTTTAAAGGGGGACGAGGATCCCCACATGCATCCAACGCTGTAATAAACACACCGGCTTTACAACTTTTTACAAAAGTTATGGGGTTTCTTTTTCTTTCCACAAATCACTAGTCATTATTAAAATTGTGAACCCTATAGAATCCCGTCCCTAAATTAATTTTTTCTGGGTAAACCTCTTTTAGGAACAGGCTTTCCACCATTACCCAGATAATTTTCCTCCTATTGTCTCCTCTGCCCTCTTCGCACTGCCCACTACTGAAACAAATGACTGCTTCTCAACATTTAAGAAAAGCTAACAATTACTATATATACACAAATATTTGTATCTAAAAAGCAGAATCCATAAGAAGCAGTCCAAGCCTATACAATCTTCCTATAAGCTGTTCCTTCTCTTCTTGTAATCTGTACAATTTTGTATGACTTCAAGATTGAGAGCTCTGAGTACAGATTGTAGTTTTTCATTAATTCTGCACAATTATCATTCTACAGCAGTAACAATGGGCTTCATACTTTTGCAGTGATCCTACAAACGCATCTTAGAAACCGAGAATCATGTGAAGGAAGGATCCTAAGCCATCTTCCCTAGCAGCCTTGTGAAATTACAAAGCAGAATAATTCAGGCAATTGCTGCATTAGTTTTCCCAAGATTAGGGTCCCTTCTCCTCTCTCCTACATCAGGAAACCTAAAAGGAATCTTTGTGTATGTCTGTAATACAAATGACCTGAAAACTCAGGGCATAGTCAGAAGCTGGTAGGAAATAGGGCATACTAATGTGCCAACAGATGCTGAGGTGGGAGTGCATCCTGGACCCCTAAATATCTTTGTATCTGAGAGATCTGTAGACATTTGTGATGTATAAATTCACCTGGGACACAGAGAAGGTGGCTTGAGCTGAATGTTGTTCTGTGCTGGCATCCGTAGTGTAACTGCAGGAGCAGACTATAAATAGACCAACCCAGTTACCTTTTCCAGAACTTCAGGAATGGCTGATCCCCAAAATAGATGAATTACATAACTCTGTTCTCTAAACATCCTCATTCACTCTGCACATTGGGTTCTTTGCACACCACTTTAAAATTAGTGCATCCCTCTGGTTTACACTCAGCACTTGCTGGAGCAGCTGTTAGGTTGACATCGACTCAAAGGAGCAAATGCTAATTTTCGGCATACAAGGATTTGGGCATTGGTTGCAGATATTTATGAAAGAACATTTAAAAAGAACAGCAAGTCTGAAATATCAGACTGTAACACGGACTCGAAAGTGCAACTGGGTAGGGTCAAAAGCGTATTTTGATGCACTAGACTGGCTGCACATGGTTGAGTTAGGGAGCAGATATCCAAGCAGAATGGTGCACCTTTGCAAGGCTGGCCTTGAACTTAAGGTTGCATGAGAAGCCAGTGAAGTGGTTTTTTCCTCTGAAATCCATTAGTATTTAGCAAGCATCATATACTTAAAAGGAAGATTTCATTCTGGAGCTCTGAAATCTGTCCTTAAAGAAGCCACTGAACCTAGAATATGCTGAGTGAAAAAGTTGTTCTTGGATCAAAACCTAACTCTCTGAAACTCTTAGGGCCTTCTACAGTGGAGTTGTGTGTTGGTAGTATTTGCAAAGAGAACACCCCAGGAGTCCTTAGTGCTCACAAAGGTATGTCCAAGTTCTGCCTCCCCCGGCTGGGCAATCAGGATGGCCCAGCACCCTGATTAATGTAAAGAGAGGACAGTGCATTGGACAGATCTGTGGACATGCTCAAATATGACCTCATCACATTGAGGACATACTTAGAGAACAGTATCCTTCTGGAAAGGGTGCCCTACAGCTGTGTTGTCATTAATGCCACAACAGGTCTCTAGCTTGTCGTAATTCTCACCAAACAAAACCAGGAGAAGCTAAGTACACAAATCTCAAAGCTGAAATCTACCTGCAGTAATAGGAAATATCACTCAAGGGTCCCTGCATCACTCCTGTGGGTGGAGATACCTTTCCACGACATCATGGTTGTGGAGACCAAAAGCTGACCTGGTTTGGTGTGAGAGGTGGCATTCCAGCCATGGGCCTGCCAGTCTATTGCTGCCCTGTTATGTAATGTGCACCAGCTTTTGGCACAAGGCACCTGACACCTGCAAGAGGCACAGATTTCCCACTCTGCCAGGAAGACACCCTCATCTTGCCTTCCCTGTATTGATCTTCATAGAGGATTTGCACAAAATTTGCAGGCTGGATTTTTAAGCTTGGGTGTTATGAGGTTTTCACTTTATATGTGTCTATGTTTTGTGCTCTCCAGACACTTATTTTCTTTCCATTAGCCTTCAGTATTTCATCCATCTTTGTGGGGGTTCTCTCTGGGATTTTTATTCCTAATTTATAATCAGCCCCCTGGAATACTACATAGCACATTTCTGAAGAAATATGAATAGATATTGTTCTGCTTAGTTTATAACTCTGCTCTTTTGAAGCATGATGTAAAAGCTCGTTGCAAAACTATGAACACAGATTGGAATGATTGTCATTTTTTGGATTTCTGGAGAGTCTCACACTGACAGCTGTTATTTCTGGTGCCAATCCCACCTCCATGTAATAAAACACTTCTCTGTATTATCTCACTGTACAAGTATGATAAATACTTTGTCACAGGCATTTACTTACATCTTAGTCCTCCTGTGATGGTGAGACACAGGTGTTAGCTCAGCTTCTGTGCCTGCATTGTAAATAGCATTAGACTAACTAGGTGATGATATCACATCAATATTTTGCATTTTCACAGAAATATCTCAGATTTCTATTTTTTTGAGTACAGACTATGAAAAAATGCAAAGGGCATTTCAAATTTATCAGTGTTCAGAAGAGACCACAGTCCATGTAACATCTTTAAAAGAGGAGGCTATCAACTATCTCATGTTTCCAGAAATGCTTAAATACTCAGATGTCCTGTAGTACAAGTGCCTGCTCAAAGCAGGGTCAACAATTAATTCAGACCTAGCATGCTTTTTTCAGTTGGGTCTTGAAAATATGCAAAGAAAAAAATCATGGAAGCTCTCTGGGCAACCTGTTTAATTACCTTTGAGGGAAACATTTTTTTTTCTCAGTCAGAATCTCTCATACTTCAAGCAGCAGTGCTCTTTCCTGCCAGTCCTTGCCCAGCCATTACTATGGCAAGGTTAATGTCTTGCACTGGTCCAGTCCAAGCTGTGATTGTACAGGAACACTGAAAATGTTTGACCTGCAGTTTCTGGGCTCATCCTTCTTGAAGCAAAGGGAAAAAAACATATGAAAGACCTGAAAACAACTCAAATCACAGTTTCCACCGTGTCTCTTAAGCAACTGTTTTTTTTTAAAGAATTCTAGGCTAAGGTAGTTACATAGCAATGAAAAATAAAAAGCAAGGGGGAAAATAAAGCAAACATCATGTTTAAAGATATATAGTGTGTTTTTGATTGAAAATAATAAAGTTTTAGCTGTACAAAGGAGACAAAACTTGGCATTTCAAATGCCACTTAATTATAAGCCAAGTGATGCAGTAACTAGGGGAAGAAACAAGTTATGTAAGGTAGTTAGAGAATCTTCAGTATTTAGCTTTGTTTACACTAAACAAAACATTGAATAGAAATAGCCTCTGTTCCAGGGGACAGTGAGCAGGTTGTATCTCACTTTGAAAAAGGCTCTTCGCATGATCTGGTGTATTGTACAACACTAAGATTTATTTAGGTACATTGGTTATCTGAATAATTAAAATGGAAACCTCTGCAAGAATAACCAATATAAACAAAGATGTTCCTGCCTCACTCATCTCTCAGAATTATTTGAACATGCTAATAAGTGGTAGACAAAGAAGATGGATCTTGAGTATGACCTGATTTATAAATTTGTGTATTCCTAAGAATATCACATGCCAAGAGATATCATCCACTGGTGCATGAGTTTCCCACAAGGATTTTGTCCCCTCACTTTCTGTTTTCATCAGAAAAGGAATCCAGACATGGAAAAAAATATTTATGTGAAAGTATTTATGTAGGGAACACTTGTGTATTTAAACAGCTTTTACATCAATGTGGAATTCATTTAGAATTTTTGTCACATATTACTTTGGCTGTAAGTT
>WBNO01028750.1:137571-183008 GCA_013400575.1 Peucedramus taeniatus | reverse complement strand
TGGGGATACAAACATCATAATGTCATCCTAGGGCAGGTATGTATGAGAGATGTAAGAACACGTATACTTTTGAGCACTTAGTACCAGGATGCTTTTGGGAGCATGGGGAAGCTGGTGGGAATAATACAATGACGGTGGAGTATTATGAAAGGAGATGGATGCAGGCCCTACAAGAAGCCTAAGAAACACTGAAGGTGGTGTTCTCAAAATGCACATGTAACTCCTTGGTTATGCACAAAAATAAATGGCTTGCTAAGTCCATTTTCTGTCCAAGTGGAGCTATGGGAGGTATTGGATACATGGTGGTTCTTCAGTTCTTCCCTTTCTTCTGTTGCTGCAATAGGATGAAGGGGCAGAAAAAAGGCCCAGGCAGGAACCATCTCATCCAGCCCCCAGCCCCCAGACAGAGACAGTACTAGATCTGGATTTCCTATGGTGTGTGGCCATAACATAATGAGGCAATCTTGCCTGCAGTTATGGTTTTTGAAAACTTGTTTTTCATGCTATGGTGAGAGGAGGGAGTTTGCTGCTCAGTAGGGCAGATGCACCCCTGACCTGCATGCAGGAGCACCCGCAGGTTGGCCCTATTCACAGAAAGAGGAGCAATATACTTTCTTCTTTTCTAGTGTCTTTCCTCGGGGCAAAATGAAAACTGTGCCTGTTATGTACGTGTAGATGAGGGATGTTTTTGCAATGCTCCTGTCCCACCTGCAGTGACATTTTTTCTGTCGGTTACAACCCCTCTCCAATCTCCTTATTTGTACTACTGTTTGCTACTTTCACCTAGATTTGGCAGAGGACCTGGGTTTTGGAGGGTGGCAAGGAAAAAAAAAAAAAAGAATATGGGTAGAAGAAAGGGGAGAGAGGATCCCTGTTTTTGTGCCAAGCAAGGGAAAGGCAGCAGTGCTGTGAGATCAACCTCTGCTCAGTGCTAGTGGATTTGTACTGCAAACAGCACTGATAGGAGCCAAGCTGCATTCAGTCTCCTGTGGGTGGAACCATTTGTATTAAGCAAATGGTATTTTTTAAACAGATTTTTACTGACTTTTCACATATTGATGGGACGTGCAATTTTTATTGTCGATCACTCAGCAGAAAATCAAAAACTGGTGCAGAAATCAACTCTTTCCAGAAAGACAAAAATTTGGTTGGACTAGGATGCCATTTATCTCCTTCCCATTTCAGGCACTTTGTGTGGTGACAGCACCTTCAAAACAGATGTGTTAACACATCTGAGGGCTTAATCTGAGTGGAATTGACTGTGTAAGCGTCAATCAGATTATTGGGTGCTTGGGAATGTATTTTGTGGCTCTAAATTGAGTGCCAAATAGGCAGCATAAGAGATCATAATAGCATTGCATGGGTTTTACCCCTAGCACTTATGCGCTTCTTTCCTGTCTGAGATTTTACTTTTGGAGCTTAGATATTTTAGTACAATAGAGATATCCCATGGAATTGCTAAACTGTGCTACTATGAATTATTCTCATTAGTGCCTAGGAGTCCCTAAGACTCTGTTACGTTTGGCACTGCTGACACCTGTTGTAAGAGAAAATCCCTCCTACAGACGTTTTGAAATCTCAATAATCAGTCAAGGACTGAGAGGAGAAGGTAGAGGCAAAACCCAAAGTAGTATTTTGAAGAAACAGAGGAAAGAAATTGGAATAATTTTCATTTTTAAACATTTGAGATTTTGAGGATTTTGAGATTTTGTTTCATCAAAAGAACAAACCATGTTAATTTCACAGTCAGAAATTACTCAGGGAGCATTCACTCAAATTGCTTTTCTCCACCATCTTGGTAAGGGAATTTCTTCATACAGGAGGGAGCACTGCCCCAACAGGAGCCATCCCTTGAAGGGATGCCAGTGAGGTCAAGGCCAGCTGGTGGTTTAGTCCACAGATAAGATCAGTTTGGCACATCTCCCACCAGCCCCTAGTGATGTCCTTCCCAATTCTGGTGAGCACAGCACACACACAATCTGCCCTCATGAGTCATATGGTCAAAATGAGCCATCTTCTGCTGTTAAATTTCACTTTGCCAATGCTGTACATTTTGAATGGAAGCTTTTCAGATCTGGTAGCATTCATTTTTTATTGTGGGAAAGTGTATTTTATCCACTTGCCTTGTATGCAAAATGTCTGTCCTCCAACAGCTCAAACTTCCATAAAAAATTTACCATGGAACAGAACTGAGCATAAAAACATGTGAGCCTGCCCAGATGTTCCTGCAAGCCCTAGCCAGGTGACTTTCATGGTGTGGATTTGAGGTCTTGATAGACAAGCCCCCACTCCTCCTCCCCCTTACCTGCATGCAAACAATTTAGCAAGACTCAGTCCTTATAGAGGAGCTCTTCCAGTCATTATGCAAATCAGTCCTTTCAGATGCATTTGTGTAATTGAGGAGCTGCACACAGGGGCTGTATCCCTCCTCCCTGACTGTTAGAAAGGGTTGCTTTAGCTTGTTTGCTGAACTGTTGGACAGATAACCATTTTTCTAAGTGATCCTGTTTGTTCATAAGCCTATTAGACTGTGCTATTTTTAATTCTTTAATACAGTGTGTTATATAAAAAATACAAAAAGCAAATTAAGTTAGTTACCATAGCAGGTAGCCTCTTGGACTGCAATCAGTGAAGCAGATATTAACATGGGGAAAGGCTCATTAACTTCAGCAAAGAGACTCTTTCTTTGCAGCTAATAAGTGAGTCATACAGGTACATATTCTTGCAGAAACTAGATACTTTTTCCCATCACAGTCAATTGAACTGCCCATATTTTACAGCCATCTGTCTGCTTAGGGGTGTGTGTGTGTGAATTGTATTGTTTAATGTACTTTAAAATCCTAGCTTCAAAAGCAGAAGTAAGAATAAAGGATTTGTTTACTCATCAATATTTCCATTAAGGCTGGATAAAATCTTCTAAGTAGCACAGTGATATTGCCAGATATTATGTCATTTAAGGAGCTGGATACAGTTTCTATCATATAAACTGAGAACTTGTAATAGAATAACTTTTATCCTGTGATATGGATTTTAATTGTGTATCTGAAGCTCTGATTCTCATGATTCATTAACCATCCCCTTATCTAACCCTCCATTCATTAGCTGCTGCCTGACACCTTTGTAGCTGTCCCCAGCTTTGGGAAGGGCCAGTGATAAATAAGACTGGCCTGTGGCAAAAGGTAGAATGCTTGGTTTGGTGCTTCTTTGCATTTGAGGGGAGCTGCACACCCTGACAAACACCTGATAAACTGTGACCAATGAGGTTGATCATGGCTCTGTGCAAAGCAAATCTCATTCCTTACCTTCTCCTTGGTCAATTGTGAGGACGTTTTCTGCTATATTTTCTCTGCTAATACATTTTCTCATCTTCAAAAGTGATAACAACTTTCTGAATATATGAGTGATCACTGCCATGTATGCCAGCCAGTCTTCAACAAGAGAGTTAATGAGAATATATAACTCAGTAAAACACAGGTTTCTGCAAATATTAGAGCTTGGCCCTCTAAGAGGATTTTCAAACTGAAACAACTGATTTATTAGGTTTGCCACTGAATAAATAAAGAGCACACTGGATTGTGTCATTCAGTTTGTGCTACTGCTTCTTTGCATCTTTAGACACAAATATTCCTTTTGATGTTATAACACAATGCTTTCCCCTGAAAGGAGAGCAGATGAGCTTCCATGTTTAGATGGCAACTCCAAGGCAGCAGCGGTCAGTCATAGTGAAGGCTTCATACAGCTGAAGATGAAGGGCACTAGCACTCTAAATCTGACTATTTGTCATTTTGGTCAACCAAAGCTATTGAATGGTACCTGCCAGGTTTTTTTCTGACAATATAGAGAATTTGAAATTAGGTCCCCTACTATCAAAGTAAAAATAGTCCCTTATGTCAAAGCGCTACAGCAGCATGATGCATGAAAAGTCACCCTGCCCATCCATGATTGTCACAGACATTTTGCCAGAGTTAAATGGGGAGGTTTTTTGGTTTCTTTTTGGTGCCAGAAGGATTCTAGGATCTCTCTTTCTGTAGCCAGAGCGAGCTAAAGTAAACCATGTGTTCTGGCTAACACATAGAATTTATACTTCTGGTTTGCTGGCATTGTTCTGATGCTGGGGCCCAGGAAGCTGTGGTCTGGGTTGTTTAGCACCTGAGAACTGAAGTGTTAGACACATACCTGAGAAGAGAGTACCAAGACAAACTAAATCATGAACACCCCCTCTCTGAATTGCAAAAATAAGAGCAGTGACCAGGCCTTTAGTTGGTATGAATTAGGCTCTGAATGTACAGTGTCCCGTGTCTTATCTAAAAAACAGATGATGGGACAGAATGTGTATGTCTTCCTGAGGCATAGTGTGGATAGGTGCTTAGAATTTAAACCTCAGGAGACACAAATTGGTCTCATGTAGCTGATTGCAAGAAGAAAACACTTCTGTAAGCTGTTGGACATCTCATCTTCTTTATTCTACTTCACATTTTTGTTCAAGACAGAAAATCAGCCTGGTATCACAGAAATCATAAGAGCAAGGACATTGCTTTGGGGATCTGAAATTAACATTATTTCCACTAGATGCAATAGTCCTCTTGAACGAACCTGGGAGAAGCAGAAATCATTCTTTGAAATTAAAGTTGTCTTTTATTTCACTGTTCATATAATTTTTTTTTTTTTAATGCAAGCACTGTCATTCCGGTATTCAAATTACAAATTAGCCTTTGATCTAGATAGATTATTTCAGCAAACAAATACATTGCACTCTTATACTTGGTATATTTAGATTAATTAGATCCTCCTTATTTTAGAGAAATAACTTCTTTAGGCTAAGAAATGCAGTAAAGCCTATTGATTAAATGAGCTCACATATCACATATACATGTGGTTGATAAGAGCCACTTAGTATTTCCTGAGTAGAAAAGAGAATTCAGCATTTTCATGTGGCTTCTATTAGTGTCTCATTAAACATTCATGTCATTTTCTTCCTTTTCCCTTACTTGTCTAATAAATATACCATTACAGCCATTAATTGCCCAGAGTTAAGTTGTTTAAGTGCTATAAGATATGCCAAGTAAATTGTTGGCTCCTGAGGTATTGGTTTTCTGTCTAGCTATCCGGTATTTTCGCAGTCCCTTGAAACTCCAAATTCAATCATCTCCACAGCAGCAGAAAGGTAATTGAAACATTAGGCACAGCTCAGTCCCCAAGGGAATGAACAAACAAAAGATAGGCAAGCTTACTGTGGTGTTGTACAAAGGTGGGTATATTCCATATTAGGGGGAAAAAAATTATTATTAGAATCAAAAAACTGCTGCAGTGACAATTCATAACATTATTGGAGTAGTACAAATGTAAATCCTGTTTTCTTCGTTAATTGCATAAATGTGGTGTTATAAAATGGTTTAAGTAGCCTGGCAGGTAGACAGACACAGCTTGTGGGAGCTTTGAAATCCACATCTCAGGATCATTCCTGATTTGGGGAAATCTGGAAATGTCAATCCTCACCTTAGATTATTATTCCATAAAACACTCACTTTATTTCACTTAATGCTTAGCCTGTGCAAAGCACTTGCAGATCTTCCAAAAGTATAGTTCCCCCCTCCACGAAGGACAAGGTAGATATGCCAACACACATTAGGAAAAGAGGACAAGAGGTGATTCATGCACAAGTCACCTTGAGGCATTGCAAGAAGTAGGGCTGCTGCTGCTGCTGCTGCTATTTAGGAGGACCATGAAGTGAGAGAGAGTAGAGCCTTTGTGGGTAGGCCTAGACAAAATGAGCCCTGAGCTGCCTTTTTCACAAACTTGTAAATAGGAGAATAAGGTGGAGTTAGGCAGTGGAGACTCATACATGACAAGCAAGCAAATGGAGAATGACAAAGGGCTCTGAATGTAGCTCCAGGAAGAAGGAGTGAGATGATAATTCGGGAGGCAGCCAAGGGAGTGGATGTGTGGAGGTGATTGCTTTTGGCAAAAGCCAACAGACAAGAAGGGGAAGCAGAGCATAGGAAAAACCAAAACCAGGATATGTTGGCCACTGAAGGAAGATTTAATGAGATTGTCTTCAAGAGAGAGAACTAAAAAAGAGTGTGATTTCATAACAGAGATGCTAGCTGCCTGCTGACTTCTTCCAAAAGCTGAAGCCCTAAATCTACCTGTTCCCTCTGACTGAGCGCATTATATGGTCCCAAAATTAGTTTGACAGGATGACTTTTAGTCTCTGCTTCAGCTTCTCCTGCAGTGCCATTAGCTCAGTAGAGACTGCACAACAGCTGCAGATAGGAAGCAGAGGTGTTTCTGCTTACAGGTATTTCTCAGCCAGTGACTGTCACCTGGGGTTGTCCAGGTGATAGGGAGCAGAAGTAAGGCTACCTGTTTGGTGTGACATGGAAGGTTAGTTGAATCAAGCAGAACAGCCTCTTGGCATAGAATTGTCATGAGCTCCTCACAGGAGCTCGCTTTTCCTGGAGACCTCATTGCTGAATGAGAAAACATCATTTTTGTGTTTGCATTCTCCCTTTGTTGCAGGACGCCCTTTGTGTCAGGGGCACTATACATTTGTGTGTACTTCTTGAGCACTTCAGGGGACATGGCCTCAACTACCTGCACTAAGGCTATGAGCAGTCATGAGTGTCTGCTGGGACCAGCCTAATGCATGGGTCCTGGCCTCAGCTCTGAGGAATAACAGAAAAATGGCAGATGTATTACCTCTTCAGACAAATGTTTTGTGATTGAGTCTGTCACTTTGAAACTTTTTATTTCTAAATTAATCCCCACACTGTACCTCAGCAATTTGTGAAGAGGTTTTGTCTCCATCTCTCAAGGGCTTTTAGGTCTGTGCAGTGTGGCTTGTAGAATGCTCCCAGTTTTCTAGGCTTTGTGTTTCATTGTCCTCCCTTCTGATTTAAAGAGCTTCTGCTCTGGCAAATGACAGGTGCCTCAGTAGCACATTACAAAACACAGGCTGTGAAGAAAATCTGTCCTCACTACAATTTAAGAAGGCCTTTTCTTCTCTCACATTTTGAGAATGTTATCAGCTTTGCAACTACTCTTCTGCTCACAAAACAACCAGGATACTCTTTGGTAGATTGATCATGATGCTGGAAAGAGGAGAATGATCTCATTAGATCTCTGTCACTGTCTTGGTGTTTTATAGGAATGGTATTGTCCTGAATGATAGGCTTTATTGCACTGAAATGTTTCTAAGGTCCTCCCACTTGTTAACTGTAAAGTCAATGTTTTCGTGCAGAAAAAGGAGCAAAGATATTTTTCATTTGTTGAAGCTACTATCCTCTTCCTACTCCAGTTTATCTCCAGTTAATTATAACTGTGTTAACCAAAATCACTCCTTGGGAAGTAAAGGGCTTGACTTACTTAGCTCTCCCATCTTCCATGTAGAAGAAAATCCTTCTGTTTAAGGGGCAGGATCCTCTGCAGGTGACCACTTTCCACCAGTCTTTACTCAGGCATGAGTCAGCTGTTGCACAAAGTCAGCAGGGGCCTTTTCAGCAGCTTCAAACAGCTGCTGGATCAGATGCTGCCAGAGTGTGCTTGCTGAATAGGAGGGAGCAGGAAGCCTTTTGCTGCCTGTGCTGTCTGAAGCTTGACAAAGCTGAATTTTACAATTTACTCCCTCTCTGCCGTGAACACGCTTTTCATAGAAAGCTACACTGGGTACCTCCTGCTCACTGCACACAAGGTACGTTTCACTCAGCTTGCCTCTACAGACAAAATGTTCTGCTGCAGCAGAGTTTGAGCCACAACAGAGAAAGCCAAGTGGGAGATGGGTATGAGGGATGCACTCAGGTGCGGGTGCAGAGGGAATTGACTAGGCTGTTCCCAAAGTCCTGTAAGGAACAGCGTGCCCAGGCATCATCCCTCTTCTCTGCAGTTTGCAGGCTTCTTTGTCAGGCATGTTGTGCAAGCAGCATTTCACAGAAAATCTCTGCTTGTGGTCAGAGATTTCTGACATCCCTAGTCTGTCATCATTAAAGGTTACAACCTACCTTTTTAATGAAGGTTTTTTCCACCAGCTATAAATATTCAGCAAAGACTAAATATTTAAGAATCACTTTTTATTCTTACAAAATTCCATCTTTGCATTTCCTATGAATAAATTAATGCATGTGGGAACTACAGGGATCTTGTGCCAGGAGATCTCTATCACCATGTTCTGCTGAACTAAAGAACTGAGTTGAACATTTTCTTGTACATAAATTAGTTTCACATGCAAAAATTGGCAGATGTAACAAATTATTTCTTGAAAAATGCAGCCTAATAAAGCATTGACAACCTCACTGGAATAAGCAGGATCTCCCAAAGTATATAGCATTTTGACTGTGTGTCTTGAAGCTATTATAATGTAAGTAGAGTAAACATTTGGCCAATACAGAAAATGGGCATATCTCCCACTTATGAACCCTGCTGTGGTTTCTGCATTCACTCAGCAAGGGCTGTGGGATTGGTTTCCATAGGAACCATGGGAAAATGAAGGAAAAAACACTTACCTGAAACCCAGTTGCATAATATTACCACTGCAAGACTGTAGTGAGGCACTGGGTACAGACCACTGGCACTGATCCGACCCTTTGAAGTGTAAGGTATCCCTGCCATTCCTGAAGCATGGGAAGGCACAAAGGGCCTGCAGCCTGGGCTCTGATGTGGCTGGGATCCAAAGCCTGTGATGGAAGATGGATTTGCAGCAGTGAACACGCAGAATTACTGAGGCCTCTTCAAACACAAAGCATTCAGCACAACCCCCTCAGAGGCCTCCTGATTTTCAGAGTATTTGGATGATGGGAGAATTGAGCACCTCCTCAATATTTCCTCTGGATGGGTATGCAAAATGCAGGGATGTGCAGTCTAAGGACCTAATCCCAAGTGGGCTTTGCTGCTTCATCTTTATGCCTTTAGTTCCTCCTACTTCTCAGAAAGGCAACTGCATCTGCCCCTACCCATTTCCTTCTGTTTTGCTACATCACCTGAAGGGGAAAGGCTCAGTTTGTTCTCTCTCTGTACCTGGGGTCACAAAAACAAGTCTCTGCCTCCCTTAGCTTTAGGCTCAAAGGCAGGCTGCCAGTGGTGACAGCCCGGCATGGGGAACACACCTTGATGTGTATGATTTAATGGAGCATATGAGGTTCATAAAGCCTGGTCCACAACTGAAAACCATCAGCTCCAACTCCCCACTTTGACCTCCACTTTTTCTGACTTTGGAGTCTCAGGGATACTTTTCTCAGCCTGCAATCTGCACTGCAATAAGCAATTCCTTGCCCTTTTTAAGATGAAAAATATATTTGGCACTAAAGTTAAAAATTAGCTAATTTCCTCTGCAAAGAACTATCACTGGTCCAGCAACTTCTTGTGGCTTTCAAAGCAGGCAGTATATCTAAAGGCAATACCAGCATTATGGTGAGCTGAGGGAATAAAAAATTTGCTGCATTCTAAGGTTTCAGAAGGGGATAAATACCTTGTGGAATGCATACAGTAGTCAGTACGAAGATATATGTGTAAGGCACAGGTAATCACTCCCTCATAAATGCAAATATAGAAGAATGGCAAGTTAAATTACTTGTGTTGTAGAGAAATTTTGGTATTTTTCAGGTCTGATACTGAAACCATTGCAAACTATCTTCGAAGCCTATTTATAAATATCAGTTTCTGGAATTTGTTTACCCACCTGGTTTTCTCTGCATGTGAGGTAAACTGGAGAGTCTACCACAAACCACAAACCACAAACCTGGCATTTATTATGCAGATTGGTCTGAAAAAGCAGGCGAGGATTGTCTGCTTCTTGGTCTTTGAACATCAGAAAAATAAAACTGTTTTAAAATCCTGGCTCTACTTTTTAAGATCAAGAGTAACTCGTAATTTTTTTTCCATCCCATTTCAGTGGAATGTTGCTCTCTGAAGGATATTAAGAGAGTGGTGATGACTTACTGTTGAAAACAAAATGATAGTGTTTGCTGTCAAACCCATCAAAGAAGCAGATCACTGTGAGAGCTACTTTGCTAAGACTAGAAAGTAACTATGTTTGGTTTTATTTGAGTTCCATGTTTCTTTTGGTCCAACAAAAACCTCTAAATGTGCCCTGGAACCTAAAAATGGTCCTGATAAAATCATGGGATCTCTGTCTATGTCTTCTGCAAGTGCCATCAGATTAGGTCGAACTATATCTGGGGACACAATTCATGCAATCCAAAAATGACTGAAGTCCTTGGTGTCTCTTATTTCTTTCTCTGCTAGGTTGCTGTACTTGATGATGCCACATTAACAGTTCTGAAGTTGTAGATGACTATTTATGAAGGAAGGCAAGTGTTCAACGGCTTGAGACAAACTGGTTTGAGGAGCTGTTCCCAGGAGCTATGCCAGAAACTATACTCATTGACTCTGGTACCCCTATAAATTGTAGGTAGACCTTGAATTTGGTCTGGCTACTGCCAGTGACATTGCAGAACTTGGCTTGTTCACTTGCTCTTCTACTTCCACACTGCCTACATAAAGATCTCATTGGGAAAAGAGATATTTTGGCCATGGGAGGACTTGGACTGGATACTGAAGCTGCAGGAACTTCCAGCCTGATGACTGGCAAATGCAGTCCTGATACCCAAGTGACTGCTTCAGCCCCTCTGCCTGCTCATGTACTTCAACACCCCTGTTATGCATAGATAGCAAGGCACCCTTCCTTGCATCCTTTACTTTGCTCCAGCAGAACTGTGTGACTGTTCCTGGATGAATGCCTAGATCTGGAGCTCATCATTGTGTGATGAGCCAGTTCTGCCCAGCATGCAGCCTGATGCCTAAGTGTTTGGTTTGGGATCCTAGGCAGCAGAGATTTCTCAAGGGGCAAGGTCTACAAAAGCACTTGTCTACAGCGGGTGATGAATGTTTCAGGAAATTCAGTGTCTCTGACTAGGCACTGCAGCACCTTTTCCACAGTATTTTGGAACTGGTTTTGAGATGGGAGAAAATGGGTTTTGCATGTAACATATTTTTGTGTATTAGAACTCACATTGAAGCACACACATTAGGCAACGGCACACATCTGTAGTAGTAGCAGCCTTTGATTGACACAGAGAGTCACTGGAAGGATGTATCACTCAGAAGGCAAAAGAGGAAACAGAAAGCACTCTGGTGAAATGGCAAAGAGTAGGGATATATTCATACCAAAAATATTGTTTAAGAAATGGAAATCTAGTTCTTGTAATGCTAATGGAATGGAAACGAATCTTCTACCTCATCTGCCAGAGTGGAAGCAGGATAAAAGGAAATTTCAAGAGCAAATAGCCAAGGATACCAAGGGCAATAATAAATTATTTGCTGTATATCAGGAATATGAAGTTTGCAACACAGTCAGTGTCTGTACTAGACCATTAGAGTGTGAAATGGACAGTCCCATTGCACAGATGCTAAATAGTACTTTTCTCTTGGCCTTAAAGGCAAAAGTTATTGGAAAATAAGGATTCTCACTTTATTTTCTGTTACAGCTGGTAAGCATGAACTATGGAGGCAAAGGCCTCAAAAACTTCAACTCATTCCTTAGTAATAAGGTACCAAAATTAAGACAGAATTGATATATACTTAAAGAAAGGAGAAAAAAAAAAGGGTAACCATCTGTAGCCCACATACAGCTGTAGCAGTAGCAGATGATGTTGGAAGAGACCAGAATTGTACAATCTGATCAGGCAAAATGAACAGACCAGACCTCAATGAAAGGTTCAAGATGAAGATGACCCTATGGGGTTTGTACCCAAATTTTCAGATTGTTTACTATTCTGTTCCTGACTTGTCTGACACAGAATTTTTTTCCCCCCTCTTTCTCCAAAATGCACTGTCCACAGGGAAAACTACTCTTTTTTTTTATTCTTCTCTGGGTGGGCAGGAGCAGTGGTTGTGACTAACTCAGAACCCACCAGTATATTCAAATTGCTTCAGTTGTTTCTTTTACTGTGCACTGCCAGTTTGCAATGCTCTTCCCTAAACTGAAATTTAACTACAATTGGCCAAATAGTCATTTTCACTAGGGGCTTTCTGATGTTCTTCATAAGGCTCTCTATGCCTCACAAATCTAAATCATGGTGTATCATCAGGGGATCTGTCACCTAACCAGTCCCTTCCCTCTTCAGGTCATTAGAAAGCATGCTGAGGCACAGTGGCCCTGATGCTTCTCCTGACAGCACCCTGCTTTCTTACTGAAAAATGGCTGGTCTTTGTATGCTGTTCATTTCCTACCTATTAACCACATTTTAATATACGACAAGACCTATGCACCTCACTTCCACTGCTCTAATAGCCCTGATAAAGACCTTCAGAAATCCTGAGGAAACATGAGTTCTGATGTAAGGAGGTATCTCAAAGCCTTCGTTTGGGGTCCAGTCACTTCATCTTGCTGAAGGCACAAGAAGAAAGGGCAAAGGTAGGGAAGGTGACAAACATGACAGACATTGAAGGAAAGGAATATTGACTTCTGTGAGATTCTAAGATTGAGGGCTGTAAGACAGCCTCATCTTCTCTCTGTGATAGTGATAGAATAAATAAAATAGAAGTACAGAGTAAAACCACAGACATCAGGAGCAATAACACCAGTAACACCTGCCCAAACAGTCCCTGTGTTGACTTTGCCTGGCCAGAAGGGCTCAGTTCTGCATCCTTGTTGCCGGATGTGGGGAAGGTGTCCAAAGCTGTTGCCCTGGTGTCCAAACCACCTGTCTCCCAAGACTGAGCTCACCTTTGTAGGGATTTGGGGCAGTAGTCATCAGCTGAGAGCTTATCTGCAGGACCAAAGATGTGGTTTTCCCCATTTCAGACACCAGCAGCTCTGCTGCTAGGCACTGCCTTTCCAGGGAGCCTGCATGGCCCAGAAAATGGTTCAGCCAAGTAGCTATGTCTACACAGAAGGTGGCATTCACTTCGAAAAGGCTAGTTTCATCTTACTGACATAAAGATGTCATTTGGAGTCCCTCTTTGCAAAACTCCTCTCCTCTGCCTGGCTGGTAGGAACGAGATCATTAAAATTTCACATCCCGGGCCCCAGGATTCTTCACTCTAATCTTATCTGGGCTTTTCAGTCCTTAACAAGCAAGCAATCCGTTTTCTCGTTATGGACAACTTTCTATGTCTTGTTAAATAACACACTCAGAGATGTGCTGTCACTGAGGTGTCTTCATTAGCCCATTCACTCTGGACAGTGGAAGCAGTCTGACAGGCATGACTGGGTAGACTGAGATGGTTTCAGGGTTCCTCACAGAGTTCCCTTGAGCCTCATTTCTGGCACTGGGAGTCCAAACAGCTTCAGCTCATGTAAAGCAGGCAAGCTGACTCCTCCCACTCTTCCCCTGTGGTTCAAACCAGGGTCTTCTTACAGATAGCACTCCACATAGATGCCATAGCAAGCAAGTGGGTGAATGATGTTCTCCTTTCCTCTTTGCCTCATCAGGCCATGAAGAGCTGAATTCTGTATGGGGATGCAAGGGACTGATATGGGATTTATCCTGTGCATGCATTGCCTCAGGTTGCCTTGGCAGAGGAGACTGTGGATGGCAACATGAGGGCTCAACTTGGTGATGTGATCTCAGTCTGCACTCAGGGCACCATCATGTTGGGAATCCAAGCTCTGGTTTCTGTGTATTTTCTGCTGCTTACTTTTCTTTGACAATTCCTGCCTGCCCAAACTGTGATATCTGCATGAAATGAATGTCTTTCTGTGTGTGTGTGTGTGTAGGAAAGCAGACAATCAGGTAGCAGATTAGTTGTACTTCATATTGTTGCACAAGGTGTGATGTTCAATTTGTAGGCGAAGTTCATAGCTGATGACTTTTACTGATTCTAATGATAAAATATTACTTTTAGGTGAAACAATAAAAAAATAAATGGAAAGATTAAAAGTAAAGGCAAATTCAACTAAATACTAAAAAAATATCTAAAGAATGTTTTGTCTGTGAGATATCTGTTGTTTAAACTAGCTGAGTGCATCACTGTGATGGGACCCAATGCTATTCAAGCACAAATGTCAGGAGACAGCTCACCATCCAGGGCAGGGGAGCTGTGGCAAAAAATAGCCATGGCCCCACATCCACCCATACTGGGGAAACTGGGGCTGGGGTCTACATAAGGGATATGGCAGGTCTTCCCATGGTGCTCTACTAAGTGATCTGATCCCAGTTAGTTACCTAACTACCCAGTTAGTAACCTTGTGCCCAGAGCTGACCTTGACCCTGGCAGAAGACTAAAGACTAAATAATCCTAGACACTGCCTTTTCTGACCCAACAAACTGATTGTTGGAAAGGACTACTTCAAATGTACTTGTGATTTTGTCAAGCATCAGATATTTGTCTTTCTTTGTAGTGAAACTTGGCTCACTGCTGTTAATGTTCTGATTTTGTTTTCTAGAGCTGTACTATGTATGGTTCTCAATGTTAACCAACTACACTTCAGAATTCAATTTGGCTTCCCCTAAGGAAGAAGCATAGGAATTGGAGGAGGTTTTTGCATAATGCTGGGTCATACTAGGCAACTTCTCAGCAATTCGTACATTTAGCAGATTCTGAATCCTGATTCTTGTGGAACAAAGTAGTAACCCTCACAGGTACTAAATGCTCCTGTGATTGAAGACAAAGAATTACCAGTGAGTTGCATGATTCATCTCTACCCTCACTGCTGAATATATGAGACAAAAATAAAGTGCTTTGAAATCATATATCCTANAAAAAAAAAAATTAAAAATCAATACTAAAATAGTACATTCTGGGCAAAGTTCCCCTAAAACAGTAGGCAGCAGTTTCTATTTTTAAATTGATTGTCTGTTTTTACTTTTTTTCTGTAGTACAGGAAACAGCTGCACTTTGCTATAAGAAGGAAAACTCAATCAAATAAAATGGGAGATAAAAGTATGTTATCTTTACATTAAACACATCCTAGAGGTTCTTTACTAACTCATAACTGTGTTAACAATTTCTCATCATCACAACTGCTGACGCAAGCCATGGACCCATTCTGACTCAGAATACTTTCTGAGAGAAGATATGGAGTGAGGTGACACCAACCTGGACATTCTGCTCCCAATGCAGCAGCCTCAGGATTATAAATCAGGCCTTGGCTCTATTTTAGCCCCAGTTTCTCGCTTTGATACTGATGCTTTTGCTCTGTTGGATGTACAGAGGACATCATAACAGTGTCCTACCTGCAAAAACTAGACCAAACATCAGTGGATTCATAAAAAGTATGTAAATGGCAAGAAAGATATAATCTCCTGCAGATTGTCTTTAGAACAGGTTTCCCAGGAAACTGAGTTCTGCTCCTGTCCTAGACCTACATTCCTGACAAAATTTACTCTAGTGGGCTGAGGAAACATCCTCCCCTACTCTTCTGTGAGCAAACTTCTTTTCAGCCTCAGTGGCTCTTAGCCGTGTTTCCAGCACACACACCTGCACAATGCTCAGCTTTTTGTAAGATGAACTCCCTACAACTCCATTGCTTCCCAGACATCCAATACAGACTGTTCTTTGGTCTGCTCCTTTTGAAAGCCTACCATGGTGGTTGTCTGAGCTGTGCCTTTAGCTTCATTATTGATCTTCACCTCAGTGGCTGCCCACCTGTAGCTGTGAGATACATCCATGCATCCTGCTGTCGCTGTTTGTCCTTGGGAAGCAGCATTTAGCTTGAGATTGGACCTTGCTGTGTTTCAGTATCCCTCCACTTCCTTTAAGGCCTTTGACTTGGGCCCAGTTCTCCATGGCCACCCAACACTGTGATCCCAGTACTACAGATGAAATGAAAAAGATGAATGAAATAAAGAGTAGAGAGGGAATGTGTTGTTTTTGAGAATGATCCTTTATCAGGTGATGACACAGCATTCATCAGGGGTGCCCCCTTCTCCCTTGCTGGCTGCAATCATCAGGTGCTTGGCTCCATGCACTCTGGAAACTGCATGCAGGTGAGAACACAGAGGGCAAAGCTCTTCAATTCAGTACACTCTATTAGCAGCACCTCCTGCAGTGAGACAGTGCTGGCTATGGCTTGTGTAGGTTTCTATCTGTGGGCTTTTGTGCATAGAGCTGTGGGCTTTTGCCATGTGGCTGCCCCATCCTTCTATATCCTAGTTCAGGTATCAGTTCTGCAGCACTTGGGAAAAGTAAATGCCCCAAAAAATTTGAATTTGCCACCTTCTGGTATGTCCCTACTTCATACCATATATTTCAGTTGAGCAGCTCAGTTCCTTGTCCTGTCTTGCCACTTTCTCCGAACCAATTTAATGCAAACAGCCCTTTAGGTGGTGTTATGGAAAGCACTTAGTAAACAAGCTGTACAATGAAAGAATAAGCCATCACCAACACTGGCCATAGCCTAGCAAAACACTCGAACTTTACAGCAAGAGAACATTTTAGTTTGTAAGAATTATAATCAGATAGTTGTCATAATACTGACAACTATGGGCAATTATAATGATGATCTCTGGTCTGTGTGGCAGTGATTGTCTCCAGGCTCTGGCATGGATCTTGCCTCACTGAATAAGTCACAAAAGGGCAGGAAAAAAAGTGCCTTTCACTGCCACCATCAAATGCCTTGACTCTCCCAGAACTGCATTGCTGATATGTGAACTAGACATCGGTAAAAAAAATCCCCTGATGGCTGTGGCATTGCCTCTCTATCTTGTTAAATAACAATGGCAAGGCACAAGCCAGATGAGCTGGGAATTTATCAGTTTGTACTTTAACTGATCAGGTTATAATCAAGTGGAAGAAGTGCTTTTGTTGTTTCACCTTTGAAGGTAAGTCCCTTGTAAGCTCTGCTCACCCTATTAGAAAAGTAAAGAAATTCCTGGGAGAATGATAAATACAGTGTAGGAAGGCAATATCTTGGCTGATTGAGGGTTATTTGTGCTTCTTTTTTTCCCTTCTAGCCTGCAGTGTAATTTTGAGTAGCAGAGTTCAAGATAAACACTCTTCTGGAAACTTAAAACATGGAACTCTTTGTCCTCAGCTAAAAGGCCTTAGAGCATTCATTTGTTTTCTCTTAGTAAAAATACATGGTAGTTTGTTTCCCCTTTGTTGTTTAACAACGCCGGGGGAGGGCGTACTCTGGCATGGCAGCAGCTCGATTGAGATATCAGCTCAGGAGGACTCTGCTCCCATCAGTTGTGGCAGAGGTTACAGGTTCACCCTAGGAGACCACCACTGTGTTACATGACAAGTATAACAGAAATATACATACTTACCTCATGCTTTTCTTGCTTGCAAAGCAAGCTGTATTTAAAGCAAAGCAAAACAGAACTGGTTAACATGGACAGGTCTATTTAGTTTTCATTTTGATTCTGGAACTCGGCTCAGATTGAGACTTTTAATTCTTTTCTAGGAACATTGGTATTGCTGTCAGGAAGACCCTGAATCATCTGATGGACACCTTATTAATGATGTCTTCTCTTGGAATGAGCAGAAGCGGTGGACAGAAGACCCGTCCCAGATGATGTGGCACCTTCAGGAAGGATTTGACTAGTGAAAAGGAAGGAGGGGTGTGTATGACATACCTGCTCTAGGTCAGGGTCTGAAAACTAAAAGAGGAATTCATGTGGAAGAAGGCCAGGTAGATGTATCCCCTTGGAAGAATACATACACAGCCTAAACCTGTTTGGCATACATGACCCTGAATGGTACTCCTCAAAATAGAACAGCAGTCAAGATGAGCATTTTTTGTCAAACTTTGCCAAATTCTGCCAGCAAGTTATACCTCAGTCTAGTTTCTATTAGCTGATTTGCTAATAGAAACCAGATTACTTTTGCTACCAGTGCTACAAAACTAATCTTTTGTCCGAAAACAAAACTTATGTGCTGTCCACATAATCACCAACCTATTTTGGAGGAGGAGTTGTTATACCCCCAATGATTGCAGCACAGTCACATGGAGGGGAGACATGACAGCATGACTGCCAGTCTCACATAGGGGCCACTGCCACTAAAAAATGCCAGCAGAACTTTCAAATCTGTACAGTCTTCAGACACTTCCACTAATTTCCTTTTAGTTTCAAGAAACATGGGACCACACTGTCTTCCTTTGGTGCTGATGGAAGAACTGTAGATGGCTGAAGACCTGCACTTCTCTGCATCAGTCTTTTAAGCAAAAAAGATTGCTGACTTTGAAGGACTATGCTATCTTGTTCAGCATATCCTCAGCTCCTGCAGGCAGCACTGATGAGGTCAGCAGGATGGCCTGTGTGAGCAGCAATAGCAGAAATAAACAGAAATGGATCTCAGAGTGTCCCCAGAGTAAGGCTGGTCTGAAGAGCCTTGCACTGACTGCCATACTGTCCATCTGCAGACAGGCCTGCTCTGGAGCAGCAACCCTCCCCTTCCTTAAGGCATGAGAATGTTGCTACAATGCAAGTTCTCTCTGGAAAATCTCTCCATTTCTTGCCAGGCTTTCAGCCATTTGAATGCATTCAGAGTTCTTCTCTGGTTTGATTTTTTTTTTTTTGCTGTTGTTTTTTTGTTTTGTTTTGCTTTGCTTTCTTCTGTGTGTGACACTGAGAACAAGGAGGAGGTTTGTAAAAACTTGAGCCTAAGATGTATTTTGTATGCTGGGTTCATACCTTAAAGGGATTTAACTTGCATATTAGAACCAGATCCTTGCTGTTAGCTGAGCATTTTGCACAAGGTCATTGCAAAAGGAATTGCTTCTTTTGTTTCTTTGCAAATGTATGCTGCTCTCCTCAAATAAAGTGTTCAAGAGAAAGGCACAGCAATTCTGTATTTACACAGGTATACAAATAATACAGTCATGATACATTGTACTTCTCTGCTCCCTGCTCATAAGTGACTTAATTTTGAAAAAGAGCTATAAAAGGTAAATAGGTGAGGAGTTTTCTCTCAGCATTACCACAGTGATGCAATTTTACTTTTTCCCTCTTCTTTGGTGTATTACTGGATCAGTTATACAATGTAACTTTAATTATCTGAATACAAAATTTATTTTAGATTCTCATGACTCAGATAAACATGAACTTTCTAAGTCTGCAAATGCTACAAGGAAAAGCTCAGATATTCTTAGAACTGCAGGGAAAAGGGTTTTGCCTTGTTTGCTAAGTTTTTTTTTGTTTGGTTGGTTGTTTTGGTGGTTTTTTTTGGTTTTTTTTTTTTTTTTTTGGTTTTTTTTTTTTTTAAGCATTCTTAGTGCTGTCATCATCATCATCATCATCATCATTATCATCAGATTTGTTTGCATTTTTTCCTTATCAGCCTGAGAGCTGGAGTTAACAAGGGTTTGGATAAGCAAGGTTTTCAAGTACAGAGTGACTGGGAGACCCCATTTTTATTGTAGAGGGTACAGCACTCTGCCTCACCTGCCCCTGCTGTAGCAGCTCTACAGAAATTTTCCACTGTGTTTAAAGGGTAATTGCCTTACATAAAAGATTTTTTTTTGTAATGAAAATGTTTGTTACTGGGTCTTCAGCCAGAATCAGATGTGTAAGTAAAAAGTAGAAGCAGATAGACTTTCTTGTGTTCACCCATGCAGCTGTGTTTGTGCTACAGCCCAAAGCATTGAGCACCAGCAAGTGGCAAAACTTATTCTGCCCTGCTGCCTCTAAGAAAGTCCTTGCCAAAGGATGCACTTTAGGGTCAGAGGATACAATGGCAGGTTATTCCAATATTTCTGAGGACATTAGGCACATACAATTGATATTTCAGTGTTCACTGATGCTTACTTCATGAAATGAGACACAGATTTGAAGTACTCTAGAGAGGCTTTGTATGAATATGTAGGAGTATCAGAGGCAGAAATTTCAAAGCTCTGTACCAGTCAGTGTGCTGGAAGAAGCCTGGGAGACCTCAGCAACATTGCCCTTAAATGGCAGGTGTATTGCAGGCCAGTGGCGTTACCTTAATCAGAAAAAGCCCAGGCAAGCACAGATGCAGTTTTCAACTTAGTGGGCACTACCTGTTTTATGCTTTTATTGTCCATAGAGCTATTATTGCCTCTATGACTTAAAAGAAGTCCTTGCTTTGAAAAGTGTGGATGGAGGTGTTATACCATCTTTGATTCTCTATTCTGAAGGGCTCTTTTATTCTCACTTTAGTGTCTCGACCTTGTCCTAGTGTAGCTTTCCTCCCACAGAGATGGATAGGTTATACTTACTGTCTAAAGAATCATTTGGCTCTTGGATAAATTATCCAAGATTATAAGGAAATTTCCTGTTGCTTTTGGATTAATTTGCTTACAGCTGGCTTTGCAATATTGTTTAAAAAACACCCATCTGCGTGCACTTAATCTTGATCTTGTAGCATGTAATTCTTGAACTTGATGAATGATGAATGAAAAATAGTTTTCCTCCACAATAAAAAAAAAGGAAATAACATTAAGGGTTCAGAAATAATTAACTGTTGCAATTCAAGACTTCAAAATCTTAAACTACCATTTTTTCAGTATCTTTTAATGCAAGAAGAGATACTTATCACAAATAAATGTATTTGGGAGGAAAACCTTATTAGTGAATCTTTCGATGACAATGATGATGATGATGATGTTGAGGCAGCATTAATGTCATTCCCGTTCTACTAAAGTGGCTAGGAAACATAAGCAAATACCACTTCTGAATGTCACGTACATTGTACTTTAATTTCACAGTAGAGCATTAGTGTTGGTCTGTCTTTTACATGGAGGAAGTCTTAGTAATTGCCTCTGAATATAGGATCTTAGTGTACATTTGAGACTGTTGATTAGATCTCACTGCAATGCAGGACAAACAGATATAGACATGAGCATCCAGTGCTTCGTAAAAATGCATTAATCTTATATTAATATGTAATATATTAATTACACGTTATCCCTCTCCTCTCCTCTCCACTAGTGAAGAAATGAGTACCAGTGTTGTCCTTAAAACCACTAATCACACCTCCCTTTCTTTATGTCAAGGTTAATGTTACACTCCCACGGAATACAGTGATTTGAGGGGCATAAACACTCATACTATAGATAGATTGTAAATAAGAAAAATCCATAAGTCAAAGTCTTTTACAGTTTATTGATAATATCGAATAATTTTTAGATAGCCTTTCAGATTTTGTAAAAGCTACAGCTTTTGCCAAGTGTGTTGTGTTACAAGACTGTAAAGTGCTTGTGCCTGTTGAGCTTCCCTCTGAATTACTTGTGGCTATTTAGTGCAGCAAGCATGTGACATATTCTGCCAAACGCAAAACTAGGTGAAGCTGGGACAACAAACAGCAAACTGCTTTATTCCCAATCACAGTGCAGAGAAAAACAGCTATTTGCTATTCTTCACCTGAGTGATGCTTTCAAGCACTTTGTGATATATATGGTTGCCTTCTAACTTTGCAGGGAACTACACTGTTAATATCCAAAAATATCTACAGAAATAAAGCATCTTCTTTCCTGTATGAGATGGGAATATATTCCTTTGGCTGTACTTCTTTGAGCACATATGAAACATTCCTCCATTTCCTCCATGATGGTACTGATGGTGTGGAATTTGTCACTGTAAAGTCTGAGCTGGAGGGAAGGAATGGGCAGCTAGCAAGGCACCTATGCCAGCATCAAGCCCTAAACTATGTAACATCAGGCCTCCTTCATTGCAACTGGGAATTGTCCTCAGCAAAGGTGCAGTGGCTTTGCTGTGCTGTTTAGGGTCACAGAGAGATAGAGTGAAAGACTATTGGTAATGGATCTGGATGCCAGGGTTTATTTAAAACCCACAAAAATTAGAGCTTTAACCCTTCTTGATATCTTACATAGACATTATTTGCTCTTTGCCATTACATTGGGGAGGTCTCAGCTGCTCTCCCTGCAGTGAGGTTTTTGCTAGTGCAGGATATTTGGGCAGAAAGTCATGTTGCTTTGTGCTGTGCCACTACACAGAACTACCTAACTTTGGCATCAGCAGCCGAGGAGCGTGGTCATTTAATCCATCTCTGATCTCTAGAGTCCTCTACCACTTTCAGGATCTTTCCTCCACCAAGGCGCTTTACCTTCCTCCTTTCTCATCCTGTTTTCTTTCCAAAACCATCTTTTTAAGGGAGAATTTTTATTTTGGCAACAGATCTCCATTCTGGAGGCTCTAGCACTTGATTTTCTCAATTCAAATTGTCTACCTGCAGAAAGACAATGTATGATATGGTGATGCTGCCTGATGGCTCTCTACTCATTGGGTGATTTGGAATGTACCTCTTTTCTTTAGTCTAGTTGCTGCCAAGTTTACAACCAGTCTGATGGTGGGTAGTAAACTCTCAGGCTTCTGCCTGTGTGTTCAAGATACCAATTAAAGTCTGTCTGGCACACCCTTACACATACTCAATTATTTGCCACCTGTGATACCATGCTACTGCCTGTTCACTTCTCACCACACTGCAGCACAATGTACGACACTTGAAAATTGGGCCACCATCTCCTCAAATGGTTTGTTATTGCTGTTATTGCTGTGCAGGGGAAAAGGCTCTGTGTACCTCTGCTACTACCAGCTATCAGCATGTAATTAGATTCTAGCATCATCTGGACACCTCTCCAGGCATCACAGCCTTATTGCAGGGCTCCTTGAAGCCAAATGCTGCATTGCCACTTGCCACCTTCATGGAAATCCTGCTAAGGTGGAATTACAGCTTATACATGGAAGAGTGCTGTAGCACAGCAAGTATGACTGCAGCACAATGCCACACAACTCTGGCAGGTTTTTGTTTTCTGTCACATGTGAAACAAGGTGGTACATTTTGTTTTTTCACACTGCCATCATAATCATAACACTATACCCTCCAGAGACATGGGGGTGAGCAGCGAGCAACAGCCAAGAAAAATCCCTTGGAGCTAAACCAAAGCCAAGTGCATTTTCATGCTGTAGAACTAGAGGACTGGATGGGCCCTGAGAAGTGGCCTGGATCACACCATGCAATGCATCAGGACAAATCTAGTTACATTTATACTTATAAAAATAACTGAGGATTCAAATTTATGTATAATGGGTTCTTAAGGACCCTTCATCGTCTCCCATTAAGAACATTTTTTCCATGGTCCAATAAAAGTTTTCCTGCTGAATGATTAAACTTGTGAATTTTTGTTCTTCCCAGCAAGGACAAGAACTCCTTTTTCTCTTTCAGCTTGCAAATTACTCTTATGCTTTTTATGTGGCCTGTAGGTTGTTTCTGTTCCACTCTCTGCAGGGGTTGTCCACTCCTCCATTTATGCTGCAGAAGTTGACATGAGTCACAGTGACATTCTGAACATTTTACTGGTACGAAAATTTTGGTGCAATGGCTTTTCCAGGTAGTCATTTCTTTAGAAAACTATGCAAGGTATTAACGGCACTATTTTCACAGAACTTACATTTTGGATAAAAGTTAATATTAAGCTTGCATTGTCATCATTCTTCAAAGCAATAAGCCTGTGCAATTCCTCTCAGGTACTTCAATCCCTCCATAAGAACTGTCGAATATACCTCACTATAGCACAGTAATTCCCTGTAAAGATTCTGCTATTCTAGACAAAGGGCTTGGTTTTCCTGTAGGTGGAAACAGTTTTGCAGCAGGCTCTCCAATCCATTTCCTCCTGTGGTTGTTCTTTGTGCTCATGAAGTGCAGCTTTATATTAGAGAGTTTGAATTTGAGCTTAAACATCCCACTTTAAGAAAAGTAATAGGGATTTATGTTTTTGTAGGTCACCAAAGGTTTGTAACTTTATGTTTCTAAGCATCAACTTCTGCATGGAGACAGCTCTGAAGATTAGTTTCTTCAGATTCAGATTAACTAACTTCTCAAAATCTCCTTACAAAAAAAAAAAAAGTATAAAAAAATACCTGTTCAACAGTTGGTTTACTTCTGCATTGCAGCTGAGCTTTCTCCCTGAGCCATTCCTTCTTGTAAACATCAGTTCAAATACTCAGTTTACTGTTGGTCTGAAAATAATTAATGGAGGAAAGCAAGTGTTGGATCTCTTTCTAGTTCAGAAATTGGAATTACATGTCAATGAAGTAACATGCAAGCTCACAGACCAATTTTCCACCATCCCTGAAAACTGCTAATAAGTTTTCCATGACTGTCTTGGAAGCAACTAGGAAAGAGCAAGGTATATCTAATAATTAACCAAAGCATTAAATTTCTGTAATGACATAACATCAGTGTAGCTCCATCAGTACTCAAACAACCCTGATCTTCATTTAGGAATTCTTGTTATTGTGCAAAATATGTTAGATGTTGCCATCCTGAGTAGCACATCATTTGGCTATCTTAATTTCTAGGAAACAGATGAAAGGGAAAGTGTTACTTTGCATCAGCAGTTCAAATATATTTAGGCTGCAGACTCTGATGGAGAATTCTAGTGTATTGGATGTGTCACCTAGCAAATAATTTTTCATGTGGTTGGTATTCATCTCAAGATTTGTTATCATTTGAATGTATGGCTTTTCAAGGCCCCCAAAGAGAATGTATAGCACTCCTCTATTTGGTTTGGACAATCTCAGCTAAGATAATTTGGGAAGCAGTGAAATCATTACTCATCAGCAGAAGGACATTCACTTCTTGTTGGGTTACTCTCTAATGATTAGGTGAGAACAGCGAGTGGTGTGGTCTGATCGATGGAGGAGTCTCTGCCTCCAAGGCAGAGGCAAGTGCATGGCAAGGACTTGTTTCCTCTGCCTAGGACTAAGCTACTTTCACAGGGTGGATTGTCCTTCTCTCAGTACTTTGCTTTTATATATTCCTAATAGCAGCACCTTGACACAGAGGAGGACGAGTGTACGCACAAATAGATCTGCATCTTAGGTAGGACTATAGACAGGTCTTTAAGAGTTACACACAGAAAAATAAACAAACAAAGCAAGCAAACATTCTTGAAGTAGTAACAAGCTCCTTGGCAGTAACATGAGATGGATTATTTTGTGCAATACAGAAGAGGCAGAATTGTCTTTTTTACTCAGTTTTAGCTAGATTATAATTTCAAGGCTTGGCCTCTGTACATATAATCTTAGAATGGTTTAGGTTGGAAGGGGCCTTAAAGATTATCTCATTCCAGCTTCCCTGCCATGGGCGGGGACACCTTCCACCAGAACAGGATTCTCAGAGCCCCATCCAAACTGGCCTTGAACACTTCCAGGGATGGAGCATCCACAGCTTCTCTGAGTAATCAGTTCCAGTGCCTTACCATCCTCATAGCAAATAACTTTTACCTCATACATAATCTAAAAATTATGTATTATTACATAATGTAATTACATACGTACTACATATGTATTATTACAATATGCCCTTGTAAAAATTCCCCCTCTGGCTTTGCTGTAGACTCCCTGGTACTGAAAGGCCACAGGTAGGTCACCCCAAAGCCTTCTCTTCTCTAAGCTGAACAAACCCAATTCTCTCAGCCTTTCTTCGTATGAGAAGTGCTCCATCCCTCTGATCATTTTGATGTCCCTCCTCTGGACTCACTCCAACAGGTCCTTCCTCTGCTGGGACCCCAGAGCTGGATGCAGGTCCCAGGTGGGCTCTCCCCAGAGCAGAGCAGAGGGGCAGAATCCCCTCCCTCCCCTGCTGCCCACACTGCTTTGGATGCAGCCCAGGACACGTTTGGCTTTCTGGGCTGGGAGTGCCCATGGCTGGGTCATGTCCAGCCTCTCACCCACCAGCAGCCCCAAGGCCTTCTCACAGGGCTGATCTCCCTCTGTTCATCCCCAGCCTGTGCTGGTACTGGGGGCTGGCATAAGGAAAGATAAATAACTGAATCTAGAGAAGAGGTACCAGGGAGATAAGTAATACATAAAACACAAGGGATTTCAGATTTAAGTAAAAAAACAAAATAAAAAAAAAAAAAAAAAAGAAAAAAAAAAAGGAAAATATATAAAGAAGGAAGATCAATATCCTGGGGGTTTATAAAAGGGAGTTAGACAAATATATGTTGAAGTTGAATTGATATTCCCAAGAAATAAATTACATTACGTCCAGAGGGATCTTCAAGCCTTTCATTGAAAGCTCCATCCTTGAAGAGATGGTGTGGAAGCAAGTTACCTGGGCCAGCATTAAAATTTTGCTCTCTCCTCTGTGTCTGCATTCCTGCAGACACATTGCTGCAACTGACAGCCCAACCAAACTCCTTGTGCTGGCAGGACTTTGGCCCAGGTGAGTGAGACCACGCAACAAATCCCAAAGAGTCAGGTAATACCAGGTCATGCATCCCCACCATAAGCATGCTACACCTGCATCCAGGTACAGAGCAGAGATTCCTGTGTAGGGGATGTGTTTGTGGACAGGTAGTGAAGAAAGCAGAGTTGTCTCCTTGTGTTTTCTCTTTCAGGAGTGTTTTTAGATGCTATTTTTCATTTGCCCAAACATTTCTTCTGAAAAGTTTCCTGGAGATGATGATGCATCAGGAAGGTCTTGGAGATGTCACTCTGAATGCTAGGACGCCACAACATGAAGGCAGTGCTTTATGATAAGCACATGCCTTTCCCTTTGATCTTCATTGTGACTTCCATTTCAAAGCCTCAAATCAAATAGATAATTGAAATAGTAATTAAAAAACAAGACCTGGTCCTTCTCACATTCACAGCTGTGCCAATCTGGTGGAATTCTGGTGCTATATAATATCTAATTATTTTGCTGTGGAAATGAACTAAGAATTAAGTCTACCAAATCTAAACCTTTTTACATTTGCAAAGAAGCAGTCTAACACTTTTAGAGGTTTTTACAGCTCTATGAAGTCTTCAACAAAACTACAAAATCACAGAAAATGGAGGCTGTGATAGCCACAACAAAGTTTCAGAATCAGAGGACGTTCCAACATCCGGAGATACAATTGTAGTTTTCAAATGGCTGATAAAGGTGCCACTAATGTTTAAAATGGGAAGACCTGGCACCACTGTACATACATTTCTATACACATACGATGCCATTCCTAAGCAAGTTTTGAGATATAGGAGGGGGAAGTAATTTAGCATTTTTATATCAGATTTGTCCAAATTTCTAGTGTTTTAGCCTAATCATTTCTCAGGAGATTTTTTTTTTATTATTTTTTGGCAATAGCAGCACATTTTTTCCACTTTTATTTTTTTACTTTTCTGTCTGTACAGTGACACGTACACACATTTCAAATCCTGCTTTTCTGTGCAAGGAAAGATACCCAGTTACTACTATAAATAGACAGTGGCTGTATTTATCCCTTGTGAGGATGTGACAGTTCATAAACACGGGTGTGCTGTATTTGAACTGTGCAATAAGATTGGACAAGCACTTAAAAATTAGCAAATGCGACAGTTTTGGGGTTTTTGAAAATTCAGATTATAACAACTACTACTACATTTTATCTTAAGCATGGATTTAAAAAATAAAACACAGGGGAAATAGAATGCTTTTGAAATATTTTCACTGATATTTAAATTCTGTGCACTTAAGATAGAGATCTGTGTATTGAAAGGAAAATCCAAACGACTTGCCTCCAAAGGCACAGCAGTAACTGGGGACTGTGACGAGAGTGAGCAGCTGGGAAACATGAAAAACAACATGAGTAAGGATGTTTAAAAAAATTAAATGTGTCACTGCCAACATCTCTGTGATTTTCTTCTTAAGAGTTTAACATAGGAACATGGCACTTGGGGACATGGTATGTTGGTGAACTTGGCAGTGTTGGGTTAATAGTTGAACTGAAAGGTCTTCTTCACCCTAAATGATTCCATGATTTTATGATCATGTTGAAGTTAAACCAGCTTTTCAGCCAGATTGCTTGTGTGTTATATCCAAGCAAGAAAACAGCAAAGGTTTTCAGGAGAACCATCAGTGATTTAATGAAAGGAAAACCTACTTTGTGCTTGAGTGCAAGGCAGGCATAAGGAGGAGGTGAAGGACTTTGGTTTCCTAACATTCAGTCATAGCAAGCTCTCAGCAGCTCTGGTAAGTGTTGAAATTCAAACTGTACTTCTGAAGTGCAGACAAAACACAGTTTTCAAGAGAACAAGTACATAAGGAGACCAAGAGCTCCCTAAGGCTGGATGAGTATCCAAGGGTCAGGATGAGCAAGGCTCCTGCGCAACTATATGTGTTCACTTTGTTAACACTCATACATACTAAATGACATATTTTTAATTTTCAAACAGAAATGCTAAGTCTGATTAACAGTACAATTCTTTGCACTGAAAGAAAAACCTCTAATGTGAGCTAAATACTAGATGTTAATAAATTATGAAAATGAAATGTTGCCATTTCGATCAACCGTCACAACAGACACATCTCTATTTTCACAGCAATAATAGGCAATGTAAGTGGTTTTCTTTGAAGAAGTGATTGTGCATTTTAAGATAGGTAGGTCAGACCGGCAGAGAGCAAGGGAATGGTAAGCCTGAGTCAGAAATGGCTTTTCTTGAGAAGGAAGACTCTGATTTAAAGCCAAAGTAAATGCTGAAGAGAATCTAAACAATTGTGGTAATGTAGCTTATTCTTCAGGAAAATAATAAAAAAGAAAAGTCCTGGAACTTGCTAGAGCAGATTACACCTGACTGGGAGGTATTTGCCATGGAATAGCTCCTACATAAACAAGAGCTCTCCTGTCAGTATACATGTAGCAAAACCCATACCTATTAAGCAAATAACATATGTTTCTGACTAGGTGTTGGTACTTGAAAGTCAAAACAAGGCTTACATATTTCTACAAGATACTCTTTTAAGCTGAAAGATATATTGCAATTTATACTACATCTGTATTCAGATAGGCATAAGGAAAGTTAGTGAGCAGTGCAAAGAATTGTAGGACTTGGCATTCTGGTTGAGTGACACATAGGAGTTATGTCTTTGGCTCTTGCAAAGATACAGTTTTGTTAAATGATTTTAGTTATTTCAAATGCCTCTCCAAATCTTTGGCGCCTGTTGTGCCCATAATATATTTATACTGCAAGCTGTTGAGGGACGTGATGAACATGATCCACTAACCACAGATTCTCCCTGCTGACTGGATGATCTTCAGTGGCAGGTAGTTCAGGAAGGAGCTTGGTGCTTTGCCTTGTTTTGTGTGTGTTTACAGCCTCTCAGTACACCCATTACTTCAGTTACATTATTTCAACCAGTTCAGCTAAGTGCACTGAATTGCCAATTCTAGTCAAAGCCTTTCCAGGAAATGCAGAGCCCAGTTGCTAGTTCATTCAAATTCTTGATTTTGTAAAATGCTTTGAGGTGTTAGGATGGCAGTCAAAGTGGTGCTCCTGCTTTTAATAAGATGTCACTTGCAGAAACCAGTTGTTCTCACACTTTGTTCCTGGAAGAACTTTTGGGCAGTTAGCTCTTTATCTAAACAGCTTTGATTAAGACAAAACTGGAGCAAAGTACCTTTAGTAAGGTCTCATTCTAACTGAGAAATTTAAAATGGAAAGATGGAGCCAGAGGCCCACAAACCCCTCACTGCTTGTAACAGGGCCTGCATTCACTGCCCAGGGCCTGCAACATAGGCTTCTGCTAATAAACATAGTACACTTCACACACATAGGAAGCATTCTTGGGTGGGATCTCTCACAGACTAAGATATTTAGAAGAGGAGGGGACAGCTTTTGTTCACCCTTCCTTATAAATAGTGTGCTGTCCAGACACATATAGTTTCAGGACACAGTACAAACCATCTTTCTCTCCTTCTAGGAAAGGACAGACACAAACACGCTCTTGTCCCTTGTATCCTGCCCCCACTCTCCCCAAAAGGGATATAGCACTCTACTTTTTTGGAAGGACTAATTAGTAGGGAGGTAAGTTTCTGTCTGAGGGGGCAGTTGCTTAGGGAAGGGTAAATGCAGCAAAACTCTAGCCTTAACGTTGTGTGAGCTGGTCCTTGCTAAGGGATGCAGCAAAACCAGTGAGTGTCAACACTACCCATGCCCAAACTGGCCCTGCACGTGCATAACATAATGTTATTGCCTCGAAACACCAACAGCCCATTGTCCAAGGTCTCATTGTCAAAGGACTCCAGGAGGCTGGTCCAGCTCCCTGAAGGGCAGTGCTTTCCAAGGTATAAAAAAACCTTTGCTCAAAGGGTAGGCAATCTTTCCAGGGATCAGAGATAGCCACGTAAAGCAGTGGGAACTGGATGTCAACCCACCATGCAGAGAGCAAAATACAAAATATTTTGCTGGATCCAACTTTCTTACAGTTGTACACCGTTGGTGAAAAGACATTCTTCCTTTTCTATTTCTGCAATATGGGCAGCTCTGGAGCTTCCTGGAAGGGCTTCAGGCCCCTTTGTGGACAGGTGTCATCAGTTCTTGTGCTGCTGCTGGCATCCCAGTGTAAGCAGGGAGGTGTCCAGGAACCCCCCTAATACCAGGTGACAGAATTTAAGGACAGTGCCTGTCTGAAATTACATGAATCACAATGTCTCTGCCTGGTCTTTGTTGCCATAAATGGCTGTTACTTCAGGGGTGTTCCTGCATTGTGACCCAGTGTTTTAATGATGTCCCAATGACCACTCCCCTGTGCCAGTCAGAGGGCAAGGACTGAGATCCCAAATTTGCTAACAGCTCTTTTATAGAGGCGGGTGAGTAAAATGAATGAGGCAGTTTACTTTCTTCCATTTCTTTGTACTTACAAATTCCTGCAGTAAAACAAAGATGCATTTTTCTGAGGTCAGCACACTAGTTTTATGTGGAAATGCACTCTTTCTGCCTTGCTTTGCTGTTGTTAGCAGACTGATTTCAGGGAACAGCAGGAGTATCTCTCCTTCCTTGAAGTGGGTCAGCTCTGGACAGTACATTGTATTCTTTGCAAACTATTCTTTCTAAGTCTCTTCAGTTTGTGAAATTCCTATGTAAGTAATGGACTTTACCACTTCATAATAATTGACTTATCCCAAGGAGGAGACCAAAAATAATTTAGATGATGTAATGCATGATGGCAGGAGACTATGCAAGAATTATTTGCCATCTCTTCTCTATACACATTTCAGCTTTAGAGGATTCATCCTAATTATTTCAGATATTCATGGGTTTTTCTAGATGAATATTTGGTCGTATTTCTGAGTGATGCATGCTAAAACAATTCACTTTGACTGTGGGTGCAACACGTGCGTGTACTGTCTGTAAATATAGTAAACCAACTTGCTTGTACTGGAAATAGTCCCTTATAAGTGGGTATCTTTTTATGTGCACAGCTGGGAAAAAAAATGGAAGCCTGATATTTATGAAAGCAAAAGTTCAACACTGACATCTTCAAGCTGAGTTTAGCATATCATTTCAAAATAGGAAAAATAGTGGGGGGCAGGAATTAAGATCCCATGCAATTCCTTAAACTCCCTGCCTTGTTCTCAGCAGGGAATCTAGTGAATGGTTTGAATGACAGAAGGGAAGAGGTTGGTCTCCTCAAAGGGTTACTTGGGTAAGCCATCCATGCATGTTCCCCATGCAGACAGAAGGAGAAATCCAAAGGGACTCGATGCCTTTTCTTGTCATGCCTGTGGACATGTAAGGCATGCCCATCATACCCACAGCTTACCTTTGGATATGATAATTCAATTCTGTGGGGAGACTGAAGGTGACACGGTGCACTTACAGGGTGGGGAAAATTGTGTTGTTCTGCCATTTGCGCACACAGTGGCTTCAGAAACTGCAGTTACAGGTGTGGCAGACATCTGCTTTCTCAGCACTTTCTGCAGAGCACTGAGGAACAGTCATACAAGACTGCTGTAGCTCACTGTCAGGGATCTGGAAAGCAAAAATTTCCAACCTTGCTGTTGACAGACAGTCCAGCTTGCCTTGGATTTTCATGGTGACAGCTGTCACTGCTGTAAGATGTGAAGAAAAGTGTAGGGTTTTGCACTGTGACATTCTTGGATAGTCTGCCTAGCACAAGGCTCATCCCAACCACTTGCAGTGAGATGGGTTTAAGCATTAAAGCATGGCACTTAGTATCCCTCTGCTATCACCACTCATCACCGTCATTAGCTCAACAACTACAGACGATAAAATTATACACAATTTACCTCTATTTGCATGTTCAGCACCAGTAATGACACCTTTATGCTGTTTTTCATTCAAATATTTGGAAATGTGCTATACATCATTGCTATATAGAAATTGATCATACAGAAATGAGTTTTTATAGTATGACTTTGTCTACATGTAGAAAAATGAATGCTCTGTATACAATGTCTTCAAAAGAAAGCATTAAAAGTGATTTAGACAGATAAAGACATCATATTTAAATAGGTGACAAATGATGTTATGTATTTCAAAGTATGTTTTCTTCACATTTTCCTAATCTTTTATCATCCCAGATGTATAGCTCACTACCTCTTTACAGTACCAAATATCCTTGGAGACTTTTTGGGAGGATCTGTAGGACATTCAAGGTTCAGGCTGTGATACAAATATTCCATCAATAGAAAACTGTATTCAATTTGAAGACTTACTTCTCATACTGTTTGGCATGCATTTCTGAACAGGCAAAATGTGTCTTAGTATTAATTAGGAAGCTGCTTTGCTCTGTGGTGTTTGGTACTCACTGATCTAGAGCAATGGCAGAGGATATCTAGTCCTAGTCATCTAAAAGCCAAAAAAAAGAAAAATCACCTCCTCAGGAGCTGACTATTAATCAGAAGCTGTGCAAGATGACCTGGAGATCTTCCTCCCTCTCCCCATGTCTCACAGGAATTAATGTAATTAGAGATGCCATTCACTGCATCATGTTTTTGAGCGATGATACATTTCGCTGTATCCAGTGGTGGCTTTAATGTTGATCCAAACAAAACTGTCCATGTCTGAAAGCTTTAGACTTTGGATATCTAGTATGAGGAACATTAGGTCAAGAGCACCATTGGACATCTGTCTTTTCCTCTAGCCAAGAAAATTCAGGAGACATTGTACTCCACAGTCACAAAAGATTTTTAAGTTACCAAAGACCTAATTCTACACCTCTTTGAGGAATGTTGGGGTAGAATGTTAACTGTCAGGTTAACAATGTTATTGCAGAGATAATACAGTAAAAATGAAATAGCCTTTATGGGGATTGNTTTTTTTTTTTTTTTTTTTTTTTTTTTTAAGAGTAGAAAGAACACCAAAAGCACCTTAAAAAACTCCTGAGGCATTTGACTTGTGGGACGGCTCCAAAGACAGAGTGCAACAGCTGGCCATTACTACTGTGGCCAGAAAACAAAACAGACTTTGTATAAAGCTTTCTTTCTACTCAGGAAAAGACTAGAATTAAGTAATTTACCTGCAATGAAGAAGACTTATATGTGGTACAGGTAGCTCTGACAAGTCCTGGGGAGTAAATTCTCTGTGTGGGAAGGCCCGTTCCCAATGACAGCCCCAGACAAGGGAGTTTTCACAGGACTGAGAATGTGACCATGAGTTAGTCTGTTGATGGTATATCCATAGGTCAGCCCCATTAGGTGGTTAGCAGTGAAAGAGCTAAGAAACACTGTCACAAAGGACATATCAGTACAGCAAATAAAATCCTGCTGCCTGCTAAGAAGTCAGAAGTCCCACAAGGGATACAACAAACAGTGCATGCCGGTAGATTGCTGAAGCTGTTTGGACTGTAAAATCTATGAGTTCCAGAAACGGGAACTATAGGGTGGAGCCAAACTTTGTAAAAAGGCTTGGAAGGTCTGGTCTGGCCTTCAGAAATCACAGGTAGAAAATGGTTTCCAGCTTATACAGAGGTGACCTTGCAAGAGGGGAAGGGAAATTGCCATGACCAAGGAGTGAGGATGTAAATCACCAACCACTAACCAGAGAAGGGAAAAAACACTGTCCTTTTTTCCTAGCCCCATCCTGTAAGGCTGGGAGAAGGAGAAGAAATGCAATTTGTCATGTCTGGAGACAGATGACAGAGGGTTGTCTGACAGGCCAAGTCTCCTGACTGATTTAAATGCAATTGTATGCCTTGTGCATGCTAAGCACAGTTCTCCTGCCTATAGCTTAAATCCCTCCACCCCCTACAGACACCAAGCATGAGCAGCCACTGCTGGAGAGGATGCAAGCAGCAGCACAGATGAGAGATGGAGTCTGGATCCACATGAGAGGCTGGCATTTGCAAGCTGTCATTGAGCCCTGCTGTGAAACTGAAGTCTGCATCTCATTGATCAGGTATGGCTCTCAGCATGCATTTCTGAGAGCATGGCTGAGATATGTGCCAGCATAATGTTCAGCAGCAGCAGCAGCAGCAGCAGCAGCAGGATGCTCTGGGGTAACTGGAACTCAGACTTTGAGCATCACAGTATCTCACTGGACTGTCTCTCCTGTTATGTAGCAGATAGTTACGCTATTACTGAGTGCCAGTTTGTTTTCTAATTCCATTCTCTGGAGATCTTTCACTTTCTGTGACTCTATGCCTGAAACAAGAGCATTATAAAGTTATGTGTCTCCTTCTTCCCAATCGGGTTTGCCCCTGCAAGCTGCCTAGAATGCTTATGGTTTGGAAAACCCTGTGCTATGGGTATGAAGAAGGAGGAAACATTTAATACAGCAAGGTTCAGAAGCGTTTATCTCAGGTGACTTAAAGTAGAAAGGCTGCAAATCTACCCTAATTTAGCCCTTTCAGTTTGCTACATTAGAGACCCACTCCCACAAGGTTTTTATGGACATTTTCTATTTATTGGACATTGCTGAAAACAGTGAGGTAGGACTCCTTAGGATGAACTGCTTCCTTTTGCTAAGAAGACAGTATAATAATGTTACACAGTGTTTTACACAGTGTCAAGATTTACTGCTTGATTGTCTCCTTCACTTCTGCTTAATCAATAGTGATGTCCACCAAGGAACCCTAGAAATCCGTGCTGAGTCCAAACTTCAATAATGTTACTCAGATTGATAAGACACAACTTAAGTATGATCCCATGGGCTTCATGTGGAATTTGAGACCACATCGGTTTGAGTTCAGCTCCTGGTCAGTTCTCATAACGTGGGTGAAATCGCATTTTAAGAGATGTATTATTTTTGAAAATTTCCTGTCTGTTTACCCATATACAAATAGGTGATTACGTCCCCATATGAAGTACAGGCTGGCAGAGGGAGCAAACTGTCTGACAAGGCTCTTTGCACCTCAAGGAGTTCCCTTAAGGAGTAGGACATGCCCTCAGCTACTATAAACCAGTGCCAATCCCCAGCAGTCTAGCTGAGCAGTCCTGGAGAAGGCATGGGTTAAACCTTGCTTGAACCTTGTGCCAGGCCAGTGATGGTGGTGCTGGCTGTGCACTGGACAGGACAGCTCTGCTGGAGAAGCTGTGTCAGTTTACACCAGCTGGGCACAAACCCCAGGGCCCTCCCTCTTCCCATTGCCCAGGGAAACACATCTCATTGTGGAGGTAAGCCAGAGACCGGGGGGCTTGTGACCTGCAGAATATTGTCTCAACATGAGAGTGTATCCTCTCCCTTTACTCTTTGAGGTAAAAAGCTGAGAGCTGAAAAGCTTTGTTACTTTGTTAAGGGTTCAGCACCCTCCTCTGCTCACCCGTGTCCCTCTGGGAGCAAGGAGAGTTTTCAGAAATGTTTCTGTCTCTGGGAAGCACACAGAATTCACTAGATGTTTTTCCTGCCATCTCCCTAATTGTGCTCCCACTGAAGCTGTCTGGCAGACTGTATTTGTGCACAGAAGCGGGCAGGACTGCACCTGCTGAGGTGGTCCATCCACTGCAGGCAGACAGTGAGAGAGGAACCTCACCATGCACCTCACACTGTTTTGGAGGTCAGAAAGCCAGGGTTACTTGCAAGCTGGTGGCATGATTTGTTCAAGGTCTCCACACTCTCACAACAGGATAGCAAACATGTCTGGAGTTGAAAAAAAGGAGTGCCTGGTCTAATCCAGTCCAGCAGAGCTCTTGTAGCCCTGACTCTGAACCATGTATGGCTGACAGGCAATCTGGCCTGCATCCCTTCTCTGACTGAGAAGCTGATTTTGAGCATCACATTGCAGGTACAAGAAGATTTTAGCCATGTAGAAAATGTTCCCTCTTCACTTGATTTCTTTCCTCTGTGTCTTTGTTTCTCTCTTTAACACAAGACATGATCAATATTTAATTTTGTACCTTATTATACTCTGCACTGCAGGTCTGGCTTTGCTACAAGTGTTACTATCTGTTACTCCTGGCCAAAAGGTAAAGGATATTTTGCAAAGGGCATTTTTCAAACTATGCTTTCCCATTCTCCACTCTTTCTCTCTTGAATGTTTTGAAAAGCTCCTGCTCACCAGTCATAATCCTCTTCCCTGCACTTCAGTGAGCTGGGCTGTTTTTCTCACAGCAAAGCCCAGACAATGAATACACAGTGGTGAGAACTGACTGAACAAAAACAGTGACTTCAGTTTATGCCAATTGCAGATAAAGTGAAGGCACTTCCCAGGTGAGGGGAGCAGTGGGTAGAAACATATGTTTGACAGAAGCCAGGCAACTATCTGCATGTTGAGCTAATCATCTGGGTTGCTGTACAATGATCATTATTTATAAGAACAGCACAATACTGTGAAAAGAGTGCATATGACATAGTGACAAACTATGTCTGTCATAGTTTGTACATTTCCATGTGTCCTGCTGAGGGTCAGCCTCTGCTTTCTGCTCTGGCAAAGCGTCCTGCTGCCTAAAGATGGTGCTGACTTACTTTTTTTTCCTCCACTAACACAAGTGAGAGGTGAAGCTTTTTTCTCCCCCACCCACTTCTTTTGACCTCTTTGGCCCTCGCTATAGAGGGTTTCTTCAGTTGTGCTCTGCAAATAAGTCTTCATAAATGTGTGTGCTTATAAAAGTGTGCACTTTCACTCCATCATCAACAGGTTATTTGCATACTGGGATTTCAGGGACTTCCACCTGCAAAATGTTTTTCCATGGCTTATCTCTGGATGAAATGAGCTATGGGAAGATGAATAGTTTATTTTTACATAGCTTAAAAGAGTTCTGATAATCTTCCTGTAGGGTTTTAAAAGCATTTTTGAATCAATGTAGTGGTTTAACTATGCAGCTAATCCCCATGTAATTCTTTGTCAGTTCTGAAATGTATAAACTTTCTTTATTTAATACAGAAAAAAAAATTGTATTAGCAATATGGGATAATGGATAAGGTATTTTGGTCCACAGGAGGTACAAATCAGAAGGCAGACTGACTTCCACCAGCTAAATTATTTGCTCCATTGACTGTCTTTTTCTAATAGGCTGAGCTGAAGGCTCAGAAGCACAAATTGACAAAACTCAGAAAATAGCAAGAAAAGGGGAATGCAAAACCTGACTGAAGAGAAAAGATTTAGGAAAAATGATTCTGGGACATTGAGGAAGATATAAAGTCAAGAGAGTGTCACTACTTTCCAAGCAGCACAAATGGGAGTGGAGGCAATGATAATAGTGATGACAGAACACAGGGCTAGGAGAGAAAATTATTGTTAAGGGACCTGCAGACCACACCAATGTCTTAGTTCTGGCCAGGATAGGGCTAATTTTTTACAGTATCTGGGAGGAGGCATGGCTGGGATATTGAGGTTATTCTACACCACCTCACATCATTGCTGGGGCAAAAGGACTCTCTTCTGGGGAGAAGCAGTTCTGCCTGGAGGAAAAAATGTGGTGAAGATGTGTGAAATGTCTGGCTTTGCCTATTATCAGGGTTTTTCTGTATCTTTCCTTATATATTTTGCTTTTGATATTGTTGCTGTTACTGTTTGTTTTCTTATGTCATTGCTATTTTCAGTAAATAGTCCTTATCTCAACATGTTCTTTAGTGGTAATACTAATTGGAGAATACCATTCCTAAACTACAACAACCACTTGTCTTCAAAGTTTTGTCTCAGCTTTTTCATGTTGCCAATGTGGACTTCACTTCTTCTTAGTGCACTGCAAACAGAGAAAAGAGGTGAGGGACAGGCCTTTCCTTCTCCCTTGCTCCATGCAATATGGCCACAAAGAATGGGGAGAAAATTGTGAAATGTGTGATAGAAACATTTCAAAGGCATGGGACAAACAGAAAAGATGTAAACACAAATTCCTCTGTCACCTTTCTAGATAGTAAACTTCCTCTTAGCTTCTGCTCTCCATAGTTTTGGCATAATTTTCTAGTTGGCTCCCTTCTTGCAAAGATACCTCCTTTCACTTGTTTCAGGCTTATCAGCCATCCATTTTATTCTGTTGGAGGACTTGTTTGTCAGTTTACTCCTTAGTATGCATTAGCATACATTTATTTCAGGAGTGAAGTAGTTGTAATTGGAGTGAAATGTCAAAATCCTCTAAGTCACTTTTCTTTTTTTCCCTCTTCTTCCTTTGTTTCACAAAGGTCTCACTTTCCAGTGAAAGTTAGCATTTTTTTGAAATTTCAATTTTTTCAGCTATATATTTCAACCCATTTGTAGCTAACTTTGATCTCTTGATGATATAAATTCCCAGTAATTATTTTGAATGTAAAATGTCTGGTATTTTGGGATTTGGTTTGTCACTTCCCAAAAAATGGCTGAGATTGCTTTTCTGAAATTCCCTGAGCTGCCTTACTGACAGTTTCAGTCACAGGTTGTCTTCAGGATCCAGAACAGGATTCTCCATTGAGATACTGTGGCTGAAAGTTAACATTCAGAGAAGCATGTATGGATTATGAATTCAAGATTAAACCCCCTCATCACTAGATCATTGAAAAAACTGCTCAGCTGTCAGTTTAGAGCCAGAATTGTCATTTCCACTAATGGTTTTCATAGGTAGCCATTCCTGTTGCTTATTTCAGGAAAGAGCTTGTGAAGGTGACATTTGAGTACTGACAGGCATCCCTTTATTTTTCTTGTTGCAAGCTTCAGGATCTGACAGCTCATTTTCAGCCATTAACTGGTCCTGGGCTTCCGCTGTGTCCAGATCTTTTATTACCTGAGAAACAGAGTTAGAGGGTGTTGAGGAAAGCCTCAGTTTCAACATGTTTGCTGGAAGCTGTTACCTTCATTCCAGACCATTAAGTAAGGCATGGTAGATCTAGGGAAAGAAAATAGTTCTGCACCTGCATTTCCAGGTGACACACAGTTTTTAGTGTCCGAGAAAACAAAACCAAGCTAAACCAAACCACCCTGCTCAAAAACAATGTGATGGCAGTTGAGGAAAAAGGTAATTTCTCTGTTCCTTAGTAGGAATAAACTCACTAGGTTGCTTTGTTTTTAATTGTCAAATGAAAAATACATACATGTCTACACTTGGTGTGCTTTAATGAAGTCTTTAATTTATGAAGCAAAGTCTAAGCAGTAAATTTTAATCATTTATGTGTATGAGTAGCACCAACATATTGAAGCCTTCTCTACCTCACTTCCTAATGAGCCTCCAAAGCTCTTTTCCCTGGTGCATTTCTCCCAGTTACACTAGCTGTACAAATCCTGAACTCATTTGTATCATCTTCCTGAAGGAAGCAATGCATTGAATATATAATCGTTTGAATACCTTCTACTATTTTTTCAATTCCAAAGCATGTGTTAGAGCAAGTTTTGTGACTATTTTTAATGTCACTGTTACTGTTATTGTGATTGTCATTGCAAGAAGCAAAAAAATTTTGGCAGTTGGTGGAGGTTTTGTAGCCTTAGTAATTCAGCTGCCTATTCCGAAAGATGGGGGTTAGCATTCACAGCAATAAATGAACAGACGACTTTCACAGTTGTTGTGATATACATATCAAACTTCAAAAGCTTTGTCTTTGAAGCAAGAGTTGTTTGAATTGGGATGGCAGGAAAGATTGTCTGGTTTCACTGATTTGTTGGTTTTGCCTTTCTAAAAAAACACAAGATGAGATGACTGGCGACCCAGTCCCAGTGAACTGTTCTGCGTGCCACACGTGTTGTGCCTTTGTGCTTTCCTTTGAATTCGTGTACCATGGACCCAAGGGCATTCTTTTGACACATGCTGCTGCTAACTGGAAGTTCAAGTAATTTTTCTGACCTATTTTGAGATTTCTAAACCTCATAATAAACTAAACCTGAAACCCCTCACAGTTACAAGTTTTGGCATCGTGCTCCTGCTTTTAGAAATCCTTGCACTGTATTTTAAGCACTAGGAACACAGGGGGAAAAAAAGTAATGTAAAGATTAATTTGGTTTCGAAAAGGGTGGATGTGACTGGGATTGCTTTAGAAAATGAGGAGGCCAGCACAACAGCAATAATATGGTGTCAGTGTCCATACTGTCAGTGGTGATGCCCAGAAAAGCCTTGGGTGGCTTTGAATGTCCAAGTCTAACTGTTACTGCACTTATTACCTGCAAAGGCAGGGAAAATGCTGCTATTAGACAAGATGGAAAGACAGCAAAAGGAGGGGAAGAAGAGGTAGCTACCCTAATGATTCCGGCTTTCACTATAACTGCTACTATTTGACCACTTTTGACTTCATGAGGGAGTACTTTGAAAAGCATAGATATTCATGAGCTGGAGGTGGCATGGGACTCTTCAGTGTCAGACAGGACTTCTATTAAAATAGGTATGAGGGCTTCTATGTACTTTGAGTTGTAAACATATGGATACAAGATACAGGATCTCCTGTAGTTTGGATTTTGTTACAAAAAAAGTTCAACTTCTGGTTTCTGCTGGTTTTCCACATTATTTTAAAGATCCTGTGTGTTCTACAGGCAGAATAAAACTCCCATGTCGGAGAAGAACATATTGGGTAACTTGTGTCTACTGCTCTGTGTCAGCAGAGGTGCATCCAGAGCAGCTTAGGCCCAGCTTTGGTGCTGTAGACCAGAAGTTTTCTGATGGCATGGCTACCCTGCATGGACTTTTCTGTGAAGAGTGCTGACTGCTGCAGTTGACTCAGTGTTGGTCTGGATTGACTATGTGTTTCAAAGGTCTGAACTATTCTGCAATCTGTTCTTCCTCTTGCAAGAGCTTTGCAAACTTCAGTGCCTTCAGCTACCAAGTGTGAGAGTACTATTGACTGTCTCATGCTCCCGTCTCTGTGGCTGACACCATGTCCTATGGCCAGGTTATGCACATATTACCTGTTGTGCTTTGTGGAGTTTTTCAGGTACCTCTGACCTATTCAGTGATCTCAGCTTCTCCTTCCTCCTACCTTGGACTTTCTTTACATGTTGTATTTATCCACAGGCCTTTGCCCTGTCCAGCAGAGAACAGTGCAGCACTTCCATGTACATCATATTACCTAGACAGCTGATACAAGTACCTCTGCATTATCAAAACTATGGATTAAATTTGTGTTTCTGCTAAAAGCAGGGTAGTTTATGTTCCCAGACATCCACACAGTCCATTATGAAGATTTCTACCTCTTTTCTTCTAGATTTTTCTTCACTATGTAACAGCACTGTCACCCTGAAAAGTTAATTACCTTAGTACTGCAAATATGCTACAGATGTGGTTTAAACCTCACTACAGATTCATGGGATAATTGTGTTCCTATATCTGCTCATGGGGAAATCTGATCTTCACTCTGTGGAAAACTCTCAGCAGAAGGGACTATAGTCAGCCATAGACAACTAGGACAGGACAGAGGAGAAGTTCTGTTTTGACACATGGATGTTCCAGGTCTCGGTTGGGCTGTATCCTTGGGGAAGCAGCCTGAGGACCCTTGCATTGCTAGAGCCTGTGCTGTTTCACTGCTAACGAATAAAGACTTTTATCCCTTGAGTCTGCAATTTTTCCCTTGAGACAGTATCAGCAAGTGGAATTTCAAAAGCACAGGAAATTGCTTTACCCTTCTGCCACTGAAATCACTGAGTGTTTTACCCTTGGGATCAGTAGAAGGAGAATTAGGCCCATACTGAGCTCTTCTGAAAATCCCATTCTTTAATGAAAAGAAAAATGGGATGTTGATGGCTGTGTTTTAAAACCTCTTCATGAAGATGGAATTTTAAAAGCATGGACGGGTGCTGCAATTGCCTGTGTGACCTGCTATTTCATCCCCAGATGATAGTTCTTCCTTTGTGAATGATACTTTTAATTGCTTGTGAGATACTGTGCCTCATCATTAATGTGAACATTAATGTGACAGAGCAGAGACTATGGAAAAACTGGTAATCTATAGTAACAGAATCTGGCTATTCTGAAGTTGACTTTGTGTTGCAGCATGATAACAGAGAAAAAATAGGCCTATTTTGTGATTAGCACTGAGACAGACTAATTGAGCATTTTTTTTCTCTGTGAATACTGTGGTCAAGTGAGCAGTCGTAGCTCCCATAACAACAGAAAACAATTTTGAAAGAGCATATGTTTCCTCTTAAAGTATTCTCTAACGAAGCACACATTATACATTAATTGAGAAAACATCTGTCTGAAAGCATCTGTAGGTGGAACTGTTTGACTTCATTTCTGCAGAAATATAGGCTAAGCAATTATACAAGTTGAAAAATTGATGTCCTATTCTTCTGTTATGAAATGGAACAAAATGAATGGCATCCACCTTTTGAGAACTCAGTACTCAAGACACTCAAGGATAATGCAGCCCCCACACCCTGAAGTTTTGCTGACAGTATCTGCAGAGTGAAAGATACAAAACCTCAAGTTTACACCAGTTCATAAATATTTTGGTATTCCTTCATGGTGAGTTGGAATTTTGCTCTTTTCCCCCTTCCTTAGCAGACTTTTGCTCAGCAGTGTGGCCACTTCAGTTTTGTTCAGACTGTCTCTCCCTTTTTCCCTCATCTTCTTTGTTCTCTGTACTGCAGAGTTTCTTCTTCAGACTGATCTGAGTGTCAGAGTTCTGTAACACACAACTTCGGCAGCAAGGCTGCATCTGGCACATATGCAAGCCCTTCAGTGGTTGTTTGATCACCTTTTTTCATTTCCAGATAAAAAGCAATGAGAAGGAAGTTCCATCTTAGTGAAGGTAACCAAGAACTTCCTGGTATCAGCAGTTTCGCATTCACTCTCAGTGAATAGAGGAAAGAGTTAAGAAAATCCTGACTTCTGATTCTTTTTCAGACAGGTGAGCAGCTGCCCGGAAAAAGATTCATTACTGCTGGTAATGTTGAAACAAGACTCCAAGTCTTAAATACTCACCTTGGCCCATCTCTGCCTGATCCTTGACTCTGTTTGGCAGAAGACAGGATGTGAATAACCTTTGCCTCCCAGATATGCTTTGAATGCATTATGGGTCAAGACCAGCTCATTAATTTTTTCTACATGTTCCATCTTACTCTTAGCCTGAGCTGTCATATGTCCATCTCTGTTTGCTTGAAGACAACCAACTAAATCCCCACTGCACAGATATACAAATGCATGAGAGCTGTACAGTGTGGTTAAGAGTCAGTCAAANAAAAAAAAAAAAAAAAAAAGACAGAGAAACTTGGATAAACTGTAACAATTTCTTCCTTCTTGTAATTTGTTACTCACGTAAGATGTCCCAATCTATTCCCTAGCTCACTGGGACCTGCAGGTAGCAACAGGGGCTGACTGTGAAAGGGTCGCACAAGAAAAGGCTACACAGCCCATTACAAGAGCTCTGATTTTTTTTTTCCTTTTTTTTTGGCAATAGCATTTTGCCAATTAATTTCCTGCACTGTTCTTGGTTTGTACAACTTAGCTCTCTTTAACTCTGCTGTGCCATACTGTCACTGCAAGCCAACATCGAAACATTTTAACAGCATTTTTAAATGTCTTGTCAGGGTGGTCTCTGCTGACCTCAAGGTAACAGAAAATCCACCTTTCGTATAAACTCTGATATACCAGCCACAGGGGAGCCCAAAGGCTTCTTCCTGGGCTGAGCAAAATAAATACAGGCAGAAAGTAAAGTCTGTGACCATTTTTTTCTACACATACATAGTATTGCAAAGACTTTGACCTCTGGGAAAAGGTCACTATGGTGCCAAATTTTGACCAACACAAGATTAGCTTCTGAAGCTAAGGAGAGCCCTGCCCTTCCCTTCCCTTCCCTTCCCTTCCCTTCCCTTCCCTTCCCCTCCCTTCCCTGTCTGGAGGAGGGAGCAGCAGGCGGCACAAGCGTCACTCTCAGCTGAGCTGTGGTTTTTCACTCCCAGCACTCGAGGGCAGTGTTGGTTTACTTTTGCAGCAGACGCGGTCCCACACGGTTCTAATCCGTCTCTCCAAATCCCACCATAGTCCCCTAGGACGCGCAGGTTTTGGCCTTTTCCAGGTAAAGAAATCCCATTGCTGTGTTACTCGAATCTGCCTCTTCATTCTTGTCTCCTGACCCTTGTGGAGGTAAATGTGGTGATTGCACCAGGAGGAACAAAATCTTCTCCATGTGCAGTGGGATGTCTTTGAGGACTTTAAACGTTGGTTTGAAAGCTTTACAAAAGCTTTACTGTGGAGATCACTGCTGCAGAAGCAACAGGAGATTTTGAAAATACGGAAGTTTGTGTTGAACAGAACAAACACTTAGAATCAATTATAACACGTTTGGACAATTTAAACCAATTTAAACAGTCTTTCTACATTTCCCTTACTACCATATAATAAGGTAGACTATGTGCATGAGAAAATGACAGCCTTGAAATCTTACAGGCCCTTGAAAAGATGCTCAGGGCCAATGGGCACCCTAGATGTCTTCAGGAGTACACTGGTTTTTGCCTTAAACTTACCTCAGCACCTTATCAAGGTGTAAATTGCTACAGACTCCCAACATTAGGAAGTGCCTGATGTCCTTGTTTTCTCTGGATCAGCCACTCTACAGCCCTTCAGTCTGGCATGAGACATACATAGGCACAACTGGTCAGCGTTATCCAGTCACTACTGCACCATTTAGTGGGGTCTGAAGAAAAGCTGTGATACCAAATCTGCTTTCACCTGTCAGAAGGCTAACTGAGATGCTGAATAACCCATTTTTTGGCTGAAATAGGAACAGTCTCCAGGCAGATGTGCACTGTCTGATTTTCCCCTCATATCCATGCCCTAGTCGCTTTCTCTGTGCTTGGATATTTGCTTCTATTCATTCATTGATGCAGGTGGTGATCTTAGCACTAAGTGGCAAAAAACCATTCTCTGGAACATTTGCTGGGCATCAGGGACCACACAATTATTTCAGCCTTTTTTACTTTTCATGAGCCCTGATTTGTGTTTTAAACCATCTGTGTGGCCTTATGACATTACACCAGATTACCTAGTTTTATTCTTGGAGATGGAACAAAATATTTTTAACAGTCAATGGGGCCATCAAAAAAAGTGGTAACTAGTGTATTTATTGATGACTTACCAGCAGGAACCACAGGACCACACATATGCATCTTTGCTACGGCTAAACTAGGCTGAATGGTCTAACAGATCACAGATCAGTCAGATGTTCATATGAACAGCAACATGCCAAAAAGTTAGCACTATTAAAAGCACTTCACACTGCACTCCCTCGTAAAGCAGTTTTAAAAAATAAGTAAAACTCATAAAATCAAAGTGGAATTGGAGGCCAAAATAAAAATTATAAGGTTAAGTGGACCTGCTGTGTTTTAAATCTTGACGGCTGAATTTCCAGACTTCCTAAAAGCTTGGGACTTTTCAACAGTGGGGAAACAGTTAGATATTATTTACTTTAAGTGCAAGTAGAAGCTCTCATATTTTTTCAGGCAAAGACTAAACTTGTTGTTGTTTTGTGGTTTTTTTTTTTTTTTTT
>WBNO01028750.1:101512-137563 GCA_013400575.1 Peucedramus taeniatus | reverse complement strand
CAAATCCTCAGTCTTGACCATTTCCAAAAACAGGTATGGACAATATCATCTATTATTCATGTCGTATGGAAGAGTGTTACCTAGTAGCACCAGTAAAATTAACCACGAATGCAAAATCAAGTGGTTTTTTTTTCACAACTATACAGAAGAAACATAAGTATTTTGTTCTTCAAAAGAATTCAGGACTCTACTGTTTTGAACTTCTCAGAAGACTTTGGTTCAGACCTTGTGTATATTACAGCCAATAAACTGACTCCTCATGACTCCAAAAGATAGGGACAGGGGATAATTTTTTTGTCCTTCTTACCAAAGGCTTTTTGATTTGTCCTCATTGTGGGAATTGCATACAATTTGGACTTGTTGTCAGTTTTGAAGGAGCAGGGAGCTAAAGCTGCTTTACCTGGTGCCTGGCTCAGTGAATAAACCTTTCCCTGAATGTTCATCACTTCATGCAGCCCACTCTGTGCAATGATATCATTCCTCCTTCGAAGCACAAAGATTTTTGCACAAGTTCATCAGACTTTTCCTAATGACATTGCTTTTCAGACACTGGAATTTATTTTTACCAGCAATAAGCTACTCCATGGGCTGAAATGAGCAGCAATCTCCACCAGTCCCTAATCTCACAGCACTCTGACTGTGTCCTTACTGCGAGTTTTCTTTTTTCCTCATCTTCGGGGAGCCTTGTCATGCACTCTCTGTCTTCCAGGGGTTTGGGAAGATGTGGCAGATTCAATCCCACTGAAGTCAGAGGCACCTATGTGTAAGGGGTAGGGGGCCAAGGGTAGGGTGGGAGAAGGAGTAGCCTGAGTGGCCTTCAGGGCTTTGGTCATGCTGCAGCACAGAAAAACTTGCCCAATATCAGCTCTGATGTAAAATCTGGAGGTTAAGGTCTCCTAGGAGACATGACTCAGCAGACAATGCCATAGAAATAGAAAAGCTTATCAACTCTCATACTTTCATGTCATGCATGTCACTACCCTCCATAATTCTGCTCAGTGTATTGTTCACCAATGAAGTAACTTCCAGGCATCTTGGTACCTATTCTATCATACAATTGACAGGTGAAGCACTCTCTATAAAAGTACTTACAACTGTCAACATTTGGAAAAGCTGACTTTTCCTGCAGCAGTGCTTTGGAAGTATCTATCAAGGAATGCTTGGCTTGCCTTACCCAACAAAACGAAGTCTCAGAGAAAGCATGTTTTGCAGCAAACTTGCTGGGAAATATGCAGAGGAGAAAGTGCTGTTCAACCCAAATGACATACCACCAGTAAAAAAGGTGTACGCTATTCTAGGATAGAAAAAGGGTGACAGTGGAAAGGCTTCTGGTCTCAGGTGAAACAACAGTGACAAGTGGGAGGATGAGACATTTCTGCACTGCTAAGATGGGAATTGATCCCCCAATAAGCAAGCAGGTCACATGTTAGTCTGCAAAACAAGGTGCTGGAATTCTATCCTAGATGTCCTGCTAATCTGCTTTCCTGTGTTGACCAAGTGATTCAGCACATGGAATGTCCTTGTTGTGCACAAGAATAGTGCCTGGAGCACTGAAAGCAATGAAAACCTAAGGCTTGTCCAGTATGAGTAGCTTGAAGACACTTCTGCAGTCCATATAGTTGTGCAATGCAAGTGTTATTTCCCACCAAAAAAAAAAAAAAAAAAAAAAAAAAACCAAACAAACCAGGCAGTGCTCAAGTGACTTAGCAGCACAATGTGGGGTGTTTTTTTGTGAAAATGATTTTGTTATGGTGAAAATTGGATGGCAGTCCCAGTGCACTGATAAACTCTAAAATCTGTGGTGTCATTCAGACTAGCTGGCAAAGACCGATAAGGATTACAGAATCATAGCAGGGTGCTCATCAGACTGCTGCTCCAGCTGTGTCCTGCAGACATACACACCACTCCTTCCCTCCACCTCTGCTCATGGCACTTGGAGCAGCTGATTAGATGAGGGGCAGGCTTACAACCCAATGCAGTCTATGAAATACAGCACAAGTCACACCTCTGCAAGTACGTATATATATCAGATAATCAGAAGATTCAGACACATCATAATTCAGATCTTTTAGGCCAAATACACCTTTCATGCTCAAGGTTAAGGATGCATGTCCAGCCAACCCATAGTGACTTAAATCCTGTCTTGTGCACTTCTGGAGTTTCCACTCTGCCTGAGAATGTTTTGGCCCATTTCTTCTTCATTTATTAAGTCAATTTATCATGGCCTACTGAGATGCAAGATATGCCTGAGGATATCTATGGACTGCTTCCATGGAAATGTCAACATTCTTCATGTCACTTGGTGTGATTTCTTGTCTTTCTAAATGGTGATGGCTGAATGTCACACAGCACACAGTGACAATACTCTGGAAATGAGAAAGACACCCAAGAAGCCCAGAGCCATCTGTCTTTCTTCTTTTTCCCTAGTCTTGGTAGCAGGTGCATTACAAAACCATCTCTAATACACAACAGAGTAAGATCTTTTGGTAGGTCACCACAGCACTGCTGTTCATAAAAGTCTTTTTCTGAGTATCCATGTGTTCTAGGCATTTTGTCCCAAGTTGAACAGAGCTTGCCTGCAAGTTCATAAAACTGCAGAGAGTCCTTGGACTTCTGAAGATCTCCTTGGACATCTGCTTCCACACATTCTGAATTCCTGCTTGTAACACTGACTGGGGATACCGTCTTGCCCTTTTATCTTAGATTTTACCTTACATTATATGTGAATGGTCTTCAACAGATCTGCCTGCTCTAGCTGAAAATTCCACTTCATCAGAACTAAGAAATTCTAATAAAGTTCACTGGGGAGAAAGAGAAGGCAAAAGAGGTAAACAAATTATTTTAAAAAGTGTTTAAAATGTGATCTAGTGAAATGTTTCAATAGGAAATCCATATCCTCTAAAATGACTTTTCATACATCAAGGTTCATTAGGTATGTCAGTATAATATTGGCTCTCCCAGCAACAGACATTAAAGAAAGGAATTTCCCAGAGTTTAACAGAAAAACATAACCACTGTTACACTGTTACTTTCACTCACAAATAAATAAGCAGTTTAAACCCAGTTCAATGTAACACAGGGAAAAGTTAGCATTAGTAGGAACTCCAGTATTATCAGGGAGCACTTAAACTGAAAAACAATGGTCAGAATACCAGCTTTGCATCTCCAGTCTTATGGAAGAAAAAGAGCTGTAAATATATTTTCTCTGTGTTGAGCAGTGAAAAAAGGTCACTTGATTTTGTTTGTCACTCCAGGCCTTGGTATTTACCTGATTTCATTCCTGCCTGCCGTTCAGTATCTTTGCTTAAACAAGAGCCCACGCTTTTCTGGGCCTCCCTAATGACTGTAATATCTGTTCTCTATTGAAACTGCACCACATTTCTGGTTCAAATTTATCTCAATTCAGCTAGAACTGCCCAAGGGACCTCTATGTCTATGCTGCTGCCAGCTCAGAGACCCTGCTATGATCAAATTTCCCATGGATGCATTTTGAACATGTAGATCAATCTCTCCCTCCCTTTATGCCCCAGGAGTCTCTTATGTTAATGCTTATAAATTTCTAATTGTTCTGAGATTTCTTGCTAGAAGTCTCTGCAGCTAAATGCCATTCTTTTGGAAACAGTGCTTCCTGAATTTGTTCCCGTACTCTTTTCACTTCACTTGTACTCTTTCGCACTTCTTAAGAGAGACTACAGGTTCTTTTTGCAGAAGACTGGAAAAGCAACATGAATATTGTAATTGTTTCCTTGGGGAAGACTGCCTCTGGAAATCAAGATTTTTTTTCTCTTTTTTTTTTTTTTTTGCTATGCTGTTAATATTTTTTGGGGGAGGGGATGACCAAGGACACCTTTGGCAAGTCTTATTTTATCTCTTCCTTTGCCAGATGGGAAATAATCTTCCCCTCACAGTATTGATTATACTCCATACACAAGTATTTCTCTTGCACTTAATCCCCCCTACAAATGCAAAGTAATATTCCCTAAGCTGCAAGTTCACTACAATGCATCAGTCTTTGAGGATGGTTGAAAACATCTGACTTGTCTCCTGCAGAAAAAACATGCCTGTAGCTGTAACTTCAATGGAAGTGCTTTCTCTTGGGACAGAAGTTGGAATAAATTCCAGAAGTCCACAACTCCTGCTTATTGAATAACATTGGCTGAGTCTACGTGCTTCAAACTTGCATAGCATGCAAGCATACTACTCAGCTTTGAGGATAATATGGTTTTCTCACGGCAGTCTTTTCCATGCAGCAGGTAACTTTTCTAGAGCATCCATGAACTTTCAACTTTGTTGACATGACTGGTATTACAGAGAGTCGCAGAGAAGTTGTGGGTGTCCCACACCTGTCAAAATTCCCTGTCAAAGGCCACATTGGATAGGGCTTTGAGCAACTTGGTCTAGTGGAGATCATCCCTGCCCATGGTGGGGGAGGCTGAAACAAGATGGTCTTTAAGGTCCTTACCAAGCCAAGCCATTCTATGATTCTGTGAAAATTCATTCTCTGCACCACAAAGGTGGGGAGTCATTCCATTTACTATTACTCTATTCTTTCCTGCCTCGAGGCTATGCCTCTCCTACCTGGCCCTTGCGACAAGCTGCCCTCATAGATAAACCTTTTTTCTGTCACTAGCTTCATGCACAAAATGGTTGTTTTGCAACTTCAGAGTCCTTGCATATCTTGTAATTTTCCTCTTTGTGTCAGGTACTCTCACTGCATTGCTGACACCAACAGCAGGTGTATTCAGCCACTTCACTGTGGCGCCCAGTAACAGAACAAGAGACAGCACTGAAACGTGGCAGGTTCCTTCTGAACATCAGGAAACCCTTTTCCACTATGAGGGCTACCAAGCACTGCACAGGTTGCTCAGATAGATGGTGGAGTTTCCCCTCCTCACAGGTGTTCAAAAGCTGTCTAGGTATTGTCCTGGGCAAGTAGTTCTTGATAGTCATGCTAGAGCAGTGGTGTTGGACCAGATGCTCTCAAGAGGTCCCTTCCAATTTCAGCTGGACCGTGATTCTGGATGATTTAGTGTCACTGAAATCAGCATTTCTCTTCTGGAAATATTTACTTTTTGATAGCTATGTTATAATTATGTTAAGGAAAAGTTCTGCCTGAAAGGTTCAGACTGCTGTATTATCAGCACACCACATATGTAAGATATGTATATCGCTTTGAAGTATATGCTGAATGTCATACCAAGTAGGGCACAGCACAGAAACCACTCTTGGTATTTCATGATATAAATATATTAATGAAGCAATACCACTGTCCTGAAAATAGATAGAAAAGAACACAGACATTGCCAATGTCTCTTAAAAGTTCTCTTTAGCAAAAAGTTACAATTTTCTAATGTTAAATATTTATAGGCATATGGGAATACCAGTACTGACCATCATCAAGATGGCTTTGAAATAAGTTACTTGAGATGGCAAATCTATATGACAGGACTCAGGAAAATGAAATAACTAAATGAGGTGAAGCACATTTAAAAGTGTAGAAAGAAGTTACTGCAGCGTGTAACGGAGCTGTCAGGCAGACTAGATCACTCACTTGTTGTTACTGTTGCTTCACTGCACTCTCATATGACAAGGCTCTTCTTTCTCTAAGAAGACTGACTGCTGAGTTCTGACTGCATTGGATTCTGTAACACACATGCTTCCCCCGTGCAAGAAACAGCTGGGCAGTGGCAGGAATAGTCTGTGTCTCAGTTAACTTGAGAGACCTGTCAAAAGTGGATGCAACTGTTTAAATGATCCTGTCAATGTAAGCAGTCTCATCTACTGCAACAAGATGATGGAGCAGGCTCCTGGTGCCTCCAAATAGGAGGTTGGGTTCCTATTTCATAAACATGTCAGATGAGAGCTTTTTTAGCTGTCTAAGACTGTTGGAATGGCTTGAGCATGATGCACAGAACGTGAGTTGTCAGTCACCAAATCACCATTTCCCCTTGTAGCCATTTGGGACTAACCTACAAAGACTCTAGGACCACAGGGCATGGGAGCAACAGAGATTCAGGCCTGACAGCAGCTGTTGTAAATGCAATCAGTAAACTGTTGGGCTAATAACCAAATGAAAGCCACAGTGGGCAGCCATTCACAGTGCATAACCTTTACTGGTTCTGCAGGACCTGATGGCGGACCTGATGCTATCCCTTCTGGAGATTCATTCATCAGGATTAAGTATATGGAAGCAAAGTGTACTCTTGTAACAATGGCATTTTTCACTGTTGACAGATCTTGTCACAGAATGGACTTTCTTGTACTGTAAAGCAGTTGGATACAATGGGGTTAAGTATAGTGTAAATGCCAAGACAGATTACAGCGAAATAGAAAATTTAGAAAGGACTGGACCTTGGCCAGGCACTGCCTAGATGTAGTAGGAAGCAGTGGGGGAAACCCATAGCTCCTGACTCTTTTCACACCCATCAGTGCCCCAGGAAAGGGTGCAGCCAGCTGAGTGAACCCCTCCCCAGGGGAATTGCTGTGCTTTATCTTTGCAGTAGCCTTCCACACCAGTGTACTGGCCCAGCTCCCTATGGGCTATGTCACATATAGCTTGGTTCAGCTTTTCCCACACAATTCAGGAGGGAGCCAAGAATTCAGCTCTGTCTCTGCAAAAACTGCATGACATTTGATGCAGGGAGCAAGGAAGCGGTCAAATTTTTCATTCCATTAAGAATTCACACTTTCTTCCCCTGTCTTGCTGTTGTTGTCTCTAAACATGACAGACAATAATCAGAAAACAAAAGCATTTATATTCTCTCCACTGGCAAAGCAGCACATTCACAGCCAACATCAAAGGTGGGTTTAGCGATCGTTAGTGCAATACTACACTTCAACATGATCAAAGCAATCAGTGCCCAAACACAATAAAGAAGATGGAGCTCTGATTCAGCTCTTCCATAAAAGGCAATGATGAAGTGATCTGGGGACGAGGTGAAAGCACAGTAAGTATATGAGGGCATGCGGCTGAGATATTCTTTTACATCAAAACAATTTTTCATTTTATATCCAATTATACCTCTGAGCTGTTCAGACCAACATTTCTGTCATCTCTGGCTTTCAATTGACATTGCAAATTGAGGAATAAAAAAACTACAATAAAGCGTGCCTCAGTTGAAATTCCTTCTGAAGTGTGTCACTGCAGATGGATAAGTGTTTGAGAGCTGGGATACTTGTGCTGGCCTTACTGATGCTGCCAGCCAGCTTCAATCACATTTGGGTGAGGGACTCTTTAGTTACCACCTAGTCAATGAAAAAAGCCTTTTTGCTTTACTGTCTGAATCACAGAATGGTCTAGGTTGGAGGGGACCTTAAAGATTGCCTACTTCCAACCTCTCAGACATGGACAGCGACATTTTTCAATACACCACATTGCTCAGAGCCTCATTCAACCTGGTCTTACACACTTCCAGGGATAGGGCATACACAACTTCTCTGGGCAACCTGTTTCTGTGACTCACTACTCTCACAGGAAAGAATTTCTTCCAGATACCTAATCTAAACCTACTATCACTCAGTTCGAACACATTCCCCTTTGTCGCCCTCCATCTTTCTTGTAGGCTCCCTTCATGTACTGGAAGGCTGCAATTAGGTCACCCCAAAGCCTTCTCTTTTCCAGGCTGAACAAACACAATTGTCTTAGCCTTTCCTCAGAGAAGAGGTGCTCCATCCCCCAAGTCAAGCTGGTGGCCTCCTGATGCCCCTCCTGTGCTGGGACCCCAGAGCTGGATGCAGGTTCCAGGTGGGCTCTCACCAGAGCAGAGCAGAGGGGCAGAATCCCCTCCCTCCCCTGCTGCCCACACTGCTTTGGATGCAGCCCAGGACACGTTTGGCTTTCTGAGCTGGGAGTGCCCATGGCTGGGTCATGTCCAGCCTCTCACCCACCAGCACCCATGAGTTCTCCTCCCCAGAGCTGATCTCCCTCTGTTCATTCCCAGCCTGTGCTGATAACAGGAGCTGCTCTGAACCAAGGGAGAAGGTTCAAAGTAGAAAGTTCTAAGTGCAAGGACAATCAACTTTGTGATGTTGGGTATCCATAGCCAGGGTAACAAATGTCATTGAAGGCAAAAGTGTAGATATGACATTAATCAAGACACTGTAATGGACTGATCTTTTTGTCTCTTGGACTTGTGCAGCTCAGGCCACAAAAGTGCATCTTGAAAATCCCATAGGAAGCCCTCGTCTTCTGCCTGATTGGGTGCAAATTGAAATTCTGAACCCAGTTTTTTCTTAAAATCATTGAAACAATCTCTTATATATGACAGAGACACCATTTCAGTGTCTTGCCACAGCAGTTATGAATTTCCCCTGAATCCACATTCAAAATTACTGAGGGGGGCTGGGGGAAGGGAGGCTGTGAGAACTTGTGGTTTGGAGTTTGGGGGTGGGAGTGGTTTTTTAGGGACCATGTTGGATTAACAAGACCTCAGATCCAGGAGTCTGGTCCCTAAGTATGCTGCCTGTGACTGCAACTGAGTCACTCTGTCTTCTCTTGTGTAAGCTAAACCACAAGAGCTTCTTAAGCCTTTCTCTGGAAGATGGATTTTCCACACTCGGAACGGCTTCTAAAGAAGATGGGGTATCTCAGGGGAAGAATACAAACAAAAGACCCAGGAAAAAGAAAGGCATTCAGTGATACTTAGCACAGCAGGGCAGTCGTTTGGAAGTGGCAAAGCATCAAGAAATATTGGCATGTTGTGTCGACAGCAAATTAAGCCAATAAGAAAGGGAAGCAGCTGAGTCATGTGTTCAGAGAAGGAGCCATGGCAAGCCACTGAGGATACAGGGCAACTCAGTAACAGAGCAGGGGTGTTCTGCAGGGGGAGGAGACTATTTCACTTTGAGGGATGAGATGAGTAATAAAGTTTGAGGCAAAGAGATGCTCAACTGTGTTGGCAGTGAGTGTGAAACTGATGCTGCTGCACTCACTCTCACAAAGTTTGATCACTGTACATAAATGAGCTCTTTGTCTGTATCATGAAATGGCTTCAACTGGATAGCGTTCCCATTTTTGCTTTATAAATACTCACTGTCCTCTGGGTAACAGCAGCATAAGCATAACTTATACCTAGTGGAACATTTTTAAATTAGCCTACCTCATCTTTCACAAATAAAGTAAGTTTTCTTTACCAAATGAGGGGATATAGTGACCTCTGGCTCTTCAGCACTAAGTCAAACATGCATGCAACTCTTGAAAAGAGCACAGTATGCAGGGATGGAAGCTTTGGGGGCTGCCCTGCAGAGCAGAGGATGTAAACCAGCAAGCAGAGAGTGCAAACAGCAAGCAAAGAACACTGGGAGAATTACAATCTGACCTGAAAGATACCTGGGCACAGTTTGCTGCTCTGGATTTTTACTGTGAGTGTGATCCTGGCTAAGCACTGTCTTCGTCCATTCCTTACTGCTCAGTGCCATCCCTGATCTTCCCATAAGGAGCTCACATATTTGGTGTGCATTTGGGGGAGATAAGTGAAGAATTTTGATATATAAGGGTAAATAAAGGCATAGAAATGCAGTTTTAAGTTATTCTAGTTTTTCATTAAAGACAGTGTCTTCTTTCCAGACTTCCCTGTAGAAAAGTGGCTCTCCCCTGGGAACCTTGCCTACCAGGGTTGGGGAAGGAGGCTGCAGCTCAGATAGTATGTCCTTCTAGAAAATACTCTGTTCACATTATTCACTAGGAATTGTCTGATTACTTCTGTTACCCTCTGCAGGAAATACTCAGTAATTTTTAAATTATCACCTATGATAGCCCCTCCACATTCGTGGCATGGTGGAATTGTGCATAGGACTTGATTTCTGTGCAAAACAGTAATATGTCACCACCTTGATCATCCCACCACCTTTTATGCTCAAATCCTGCATCTAGGCAAAATCTATATAGGGAAGATTTCTGCCTCCTTGCTGCAAGTGGGGAGAAAGAGATGGCACAGACAGTAGCACAGAGAATGGCTCAGCTCCTCTTTCTCTTCCTGAAATGTCAAGAGTAGCAGAGGCTGGGTGCATTGGATTTTTGCTGCAGAACAGTGAAGCAATACAACTGACAAGAAAGGACCAGCATTTACCCACTTTTCAGGCAGTGGTTGTTTACCAGTGGCTGTCTGTTTATGAATTTCCCTAAAACTACCTTCAGATTCAGACTTTCTGTGTGTAGTTTGTTCTGTGCCCAGAAGAAATAGAGAAAGTCTCCTTTTCTGCCACCCATTTTTGTGAATCTAACCACCATATGAAAAAAAACTGCAACAGCTATGGGACAGATCAGACAGATCACCCTTGAAAAGTCTGTATATACAGAAGAAACATTCGGTATGGTCCTACAAATACAATAAAGGGCATGCATCTCAAGGCTTGGTTCACACATGATTGCGCATTTCTTATGTTGTTGTAATAACAAATTGGTCTTGCCCCTCAATAGCAAGAGAATTTGAATAGTACAGGCAGTTTTACACAGCAAGGGTGTGCAAAGCTTAGCTTCAAGCTTATATTTGTGTAATACCTGAGGCAGCGTGACTGCTGCTGTCAGAGGTCTGAGACAGAGCATGAAGCCTTGAGGGAACCCGTTCCAGCCTACACATTTTCCCAAGCAGATTTTCACATCCTCTGTGAGCACCAGGTTATCTAAATATACTGTTGCTTAGTTACCCAGAGATAGACAGAGGTATAATGCACCCATAACTATCTCACACAGGCTGAATCCCTTGTCCTGAGGGCACCCTCATGAGCAGAGCTGACACTGTAACTCAGCTCTAAGTACATGGCTGTATATACTGTGGAAAAAAGGCAGGTCCTGTGCCAGCTCTGGCTTTCCCGTTTGCCTTTCTGATCTCCCTCAGCTAGGGAGACTCCAATCTGATGGTGGAAGTGTATCTACCTCTGATGGACAGCTGGAGGGAGCGGCCTGGCCTTTGCACACAGGGTTGGAATGCAGATGTGCTCAAGTGTCACCTTTGTGCCATGGTGGGGGGAAGGCCACATGGAAGTGTGTGTGGGTGGGGTGCAAAGCACACCCACATGTGCCAAGCAACCCACCACAAGGGGAAGATGTGCGTAAGCAGCCGTGGTTCTGCTGGAGAAGGAGAGTGCTTTCCCCACTGATGAAATGGGCACCAGCTGGGAGCTCCTGGGAGGCAGATGCACCGTGATGGAAGGGTGACACCACCAACAGGAACTGTACATTATCTTTCAGAGCAGTGGTTTATGTGAAACCTGTTTCCAACTGACCTGACAAATTCATTTCCAAAGCAACAACAGATGGCAGCAGACAGATGGCTCAGTAATTTCAAAGCTTCTCCAGAGAAAGGAAGTGTCACTATAAGCCTGCGCCATCTTAACATTAAGAAAGAATGGGATCTTAACATCTGCATTAGCTGAAAATAGTGTGAGGACACATGTTGTAGGCTGGATTTTTGCAGTTATTCTCATGGTTTCCATTGGCATAGCTCCACAATTCTCTAACCTTCTCTTTATCTCAAAATGGCATTTTGAACCAACATTTAAATGATTTATTTTATTGCTATAGATGTTTTCCCTGCATCACTTTGGTCCAACCACATAGTTCCTCATGCTTCAGTTTTTTGTTTGCAAAACACAGATAAAAATCCTGTATTGATCCTGTGCTTTTAGACAGCAGACTCCTTGACAGAGTATTTCTCCATATTTCCATATGTTACTTCTTTTTCTTTTTTGTTGGTGCTGGACTCTCCTTTGCTGGAACCTTACCCCCTTGCAAGAAGCAATGCTAAGAGGGCTGTATTCCTTTGCTATCAACTGATGAGTAAGGGAGTCTCAATTTTGACTGATTTTGGTTTTGTTTTGTTTTGTTTTGTTTTTAATTTGTGCTAACGGTTTGCTTTTCTTTGTTGCCATTTTACTGCTGCCTGTCCCATCCCAAAATTGAACTCTTTTGAAAGTTTTTATTTTTTCATTCCCCTTCCCATGTATATTTTACCGCAGCAATTTTTGGAAAGAATTAAGTTTGTCCTCCCCTCTGCATCCTCATCACATGACAGAAGGCCCATTAAATGCAAGAACCAATAATTAAAACATAAGAAGTGATCTCTTCTTTCCGAAGCCAAGTTTCATACATTCTCAGCTCCAACCTGTCCTCCAGAGTACATGTAACTTCCTCATCTCTGAGAAGGCAATCAAACATAATCAAAAGGAATCAAAGGGATGACTCTGTCTTGTCATCTGGTGCATACCCATTAAGCAGAATCAGGAGACAGGAGGCTTGTGGCACAGCATAATTGATCTTTGGAGAGATGAAGTCATGGGCATGGATAAGACTCTTATTTCTCTCTGTTGAGACAATTCACAACTCAACCCAGTGGAATTATATCCTTACGAAGTTTGTATAACTGAAAAGAAGCACCAGACCAGTTTTCCTTGTTTCAGGAAGCCCAGTCCCTCTGTACCACTGTGGTTGTACTTCAGGGGTTACAAGGCCATTTGCTACCCTGAATTTTCCTTTCTCCTTTTCTAGTGAGAGCAGGTTTGGCCACTTAGACCTGTTGGAGTTACAGAGAAGGTAAGGCTTTGCCTGGTGGTGATGGGGCTGTATCAAGGTCAAGCCCAGAACTCCATGAGGGTTTGAAAATTAAAAAGTGTAGAAGTGATAGTGCGTAGGTACTGTGCAGTCAGAATGAAAGGTATAAGTGTATAGTCTAAATAGACATGAAAATATCCTCACTGTCATCAAGTAGAAGATGACCATGGACACAGAAGGAGAAAGGTCTTGTAGGAATATGTAAATGAGGAAGGAAAGAGCCAGTCCTTAGTATGAAGCCCATGAGTAGTAACATAATCTTAGTAAAGCAAGCGATAAGCTGAGGAGCAAAAAATGGCAATGCCTGCTGAAACTAGCATGCAACAAATGAACTTCAGCAGCTACCACAGGGCTGTTCACTGTTCACTCTTTAGACAGCCCTTGGTTAGGTGTTGCAATACAGTCCTGGACACAAAAGGACAGGTCACCCCAAAATGGAGCATGGCTAGTGAAGATTTGTCTGGCACAGCTGTGATTCAAAGGGGCAGAGGTGCATTAGGATGAAAATTACAGGCCTCTGCAGGCCCCCCATAATGGGGAAGGGTTTATATCTGCCTCTTGAGACACATAGGTCTGGGAAAACTCTGGTTCTGCTAGCTGCTGCAGAGAGGATATACAAGCTTAGAAGACAGAAGATGCTGGGAACAATGTCATTTCATTCCCAGCTTTTACCAAAATGTTCTTACCATCCTATTGCCTCTCATTTTTTCTCATCAGAACTGAGTCAGTAAGAGCTATCTTGTTTACAGAATGTACCCTAAGATCAAACAGGATCTGGGGACTGACTGTGTTCCTCTAGCAGAGATATGGGCCTATAATTGCTCATCCAAGTCAAAATTGTGATGCTCGGTAGCTAGATGAGAAGGGCGAGTTTCCACTAGAGAGCAATGGTGTCTCCTGTACAAAGGAGTCTGCCTTGCCAGTTGAAGGAAGGACATTTTAAAAAGCATAAGAGTAATCACGGGGATTGGCACCAGCTGCTATAAATGGAAAAGACACCTGTCCCTGAGTGGACAAAAATCCAAAACTAAAAGTACAAGGACTGAGTTCACTGTTTCTGGACCGGGGGAAGGCAGGTGGAAAAGCACAGCAGTCTTGCTTTCTGTGAAGCCAGCACTGCATAAATTGCAGTCTCAGCTTCAGCAAATGTTCATCTGTCTCCACACAAGCTGTGAAAATAGAGAATTAACTGCTGGGTACATCAGAAGGATTCCAAGTACAACAGAGACATCTGCAAATATTCAATAAACCCAAATGTGGACTGTTGATACCAATATAGCTTCCACCATTAGAAACAAAGGGGGGGCGGGGCACAGTCACTGATCCAACAACTTCAGCAAAAATTATGCAAATAAAGCCAGGTTATTTTTCAAAAAGCATGTTATTGACTTCTTTCCTGAAAACTACATTTCCACCAGAAGTCTTCCTCCAGTCAGGATCCTTTCCTCAGCAGAGAGGAAGCAAGCACTGGTCTCAGCAGGCATCTGGCTGGGAGGGTAATTGAATAGTACAGCAGAGCAGGTTTGGGACTCATCAACTCTCATGTGCTTTAAAATGAGATTACATGGTTCTTTAAATAAATCAGCTATATTCTAGACTCTAAGAAAAATGTTATTGCTGGATGAAACTCATCTGGGTTTTGTACAGCAATAAAATAGAGCAAACATGTCTCTGTTGCCCAGTGTGGTATTCACCAGTCTTGATCATGCGCTTGGAGGTCTTATGATCACCACAGGTGAGAAATGGAATTAACTCATGTCATGTGACAGTCATGTTCTCCTGCTAAAGCTTCCTAAGAGAGGCTTTTAGTTTCCAGGTAAAAAGTGAGAAAGAAAAAGAGAGAGAAAGTTAGACAAGACCTGGAATTGACAAGATACTCTTCTGTACTTAGAGAAGTAATCAGTTGTTCTGTCACAGCCAAATGAAACACGAATTCTTTCCAGTTAATCAAGGTAACTTGTTGGTCATAAAATGTGTGTTTTGCATGTTTGTCCAGAACTTGCCATCAGTCTTGCTGCCTTTTATTTCTGATAAGCCGGGATCGCATAACTCACTGGAATAGGAATTAGCATGGTAGATGATAGGGAATTGTTAAGGTACATTTTGAGGTAAACTAAACAAACATTTTTGTTTAAATATAAAAGAAAAGCTTAATGAACAGTACCCTGAGCAAAGTCCAACAGCAACAAAAAGTTCTACATAGACTCTGCAAAGTTGCATCACAAGTACACTTTTTATATATATACACAGCAGTGCTGACCCCAAGAGCGGATGCATGGGACATCTCAGTCCAGCTGTGAGTCTATTCCTCAGCCCAGTTCTGCTGTCCAAAGGTGTTCCCTGAGTCTGGGCTCCTCTTGGATCCCATTCTAGGATGGCCACAAGACACTGCTGAGGCTGTTGATTATCTCATCACTTTGTGTCCCTTCACAGCCTTCACGAAATCATTCTGTTTCTGTCATTCCTGCTTCCAGTCAGATTAACACCTCCTTCCAGATGGGCCTTCTTTCTCTCCACGCCACATCATACTTTGGTCACAAATTTCCACTGTTGAGTAATTGCAATTAGATTTTCCCCTTCATAGATCAAACTAGCTGATGAAGGGAGCTTTTTAGTCTCTTAAAAATAATCCTGAGGACAATTTTAAGAAGGAGGACAGAGACTCTGAGCTGGATTTTGTGTCAAGAGAAGAGCCAATATATACTTACTTTGCCCAGTACTGTTAAGGAGATGGTCTCCAGCCATTCACAATTATAGTCCTGCTTAAAGAAAAGGGAAGCTGAGCCCAGGCTATAGGAATTGCTTGGAAGGCACTAGACACAGCATATGGGAATCAGCTCATGCACAGACAGGCTGTGACATGCCATGTACCCCCACCTCTGACCCCTGTGCTGTAAAATGGCACTGACAGAAGCCTCAGAGAGGCCGTGTGCATTGCCCAAGGTCACAAGTGTGTCTGACCTGAAAATGGTGTCCTGGTCCCCTGGGACACCACATCCCTACAGTACCAGCCTTCCTGCTATCCTTAGCCTGGCTTTTCTCTGCTTAAACAGTAATGCATGTTCCCATTCCTCTATAATTAATTAGCAAGGAATAATTTATTCTCTGAGAGAAAAAAAACATATTTCACAGCCTGCTGTGTGTTTAGACAACTATAAATCTCTTGAATAAATTGATACAATAACTATGCTGAACTTCTAAAGCCTTATGGAAAATAACCATTACAGTTTTTATGTTTTATGTACTATTAACTAAACATCTCCTCAGGGAAGATGAGAGATGGCAGCTCTGAATAAGGCACTGGAGTTCCAGAAGTGAGAAACAGGGCTGCAAGTGCCTTGCTGGCATCACTCATTTCTCTACCACCTTGCAGGAGAGATGATGTCTTGTGTTGCCTGGGGCTGTAATCTCATCCCCTCATAGGCAGGGGTGATACAGCCCACGGTGCCCGCAGTCAAGGAACAGATCTGAAAAGCAGTGGGTTTGAAGGGCACAGGACAGAGCCCTGCCCGTGCAGCGATCCCTGTGGCACACGGAGCAGAGCAGCCATTGCATGCTGTTATCCTCTTCGTGACTGTGCTGATTTCAAAGCTGCTGCATTTTTATTCTCTCAACGGTGTGGTGTCCCTGTGTTGACCACGGGTGGTTTGGGCTCTCACGCTGGCTTCTGGGACTACTAAACTCTCGCTCTGCAGACTCAGTCTATTGCACGAACCAGAAGAAAAACATCAGTGAAACGGAGGGTGCCATCTACTGGGAATTGAGATTTTTACAGACAAGACCACGGACTGATCTGATCCAATCACTTAGACTCTCTACAGGCTTATCTGACACTTTGGCAGCAAGCAAGATGTTTGTGGAGAGCCCACTGGCACCGCTGAAACTCAGAATCCAAATCTGTCTCTTAAGAAATTTCTATGGGCACCTCCCTCCCACAAAATACTAGTGAAAGAGCACATGGAAGGGCCAAGAAGAACTGCTCCTGGCTTTTTAACCTAGGAGGAGAATAGGTTCATGCTGCTGTGGTAAAGTGGAGATTAAATGCCCTGCGGCTGTGACAGACAGATGTGGGTTGTCATGGGGGTCTCATAGGAGAGGAAAGTGTTGAGCTTTCAAAAGTCTTGGAGAGATTCTTCTCTCTTCTGCTTTTGCCAAAGTTGTTTCCCAAAAATTTATATAGAGCGCCCTTATAAAATGTGATATAATTTTATCACTAACCTTTGCCTCAGTACCTAAAGTATCCCAGAACCAGAGAGCTCTGGGACCTGGGGAGAGGCATTTTGCAGTCCCCTTTTGCAGACACCTGTATTACTGGATTTGGCCATCGTTTTGCATATGAAATAGAATGGGATTCAGACTGCTCAGCAATTCCTGCATCATTTGGAGCAGCAATTTCTCTTTGCTGTTCAATAAAACTCCTTCTTGTTCATAGTAGTCATAGCCAAACACCAAGTCAGGTTTTGCTACCCTGTGCTGTCATTTTGTCAGATCCCAAAGCAGAGAGAAACCACCAATAAGCCATTTGCTGCTGGCTTACGACTGTCCACATTTGATTCTGTGGGTGTTGCATCTCTAATTTCTGTGGAGAAATTACCATTAATGTCTTAGAAAAATCCCTTCTGAACTGCAAATTTATCTCCTTGTAGTGTTTGAAGCCTCCCTCCCTGCCTCCATTTATTGCTAACGCATATTGTCTAACAAGCAAAAGCCAATTAATTGCTAATATTTTAAATGTTGTCTCCAGCAGTTATTTTAGATGAGGTATTTGCTGTATAGAGCTGCAGGCCCCTGTTTTGCTTTCTAAAAAAAGTCACAAATTCATTATGTTGGCCTAGTAACAGAAATCCATCAATGCTTTAATGCCCTCAGGAAAAATAGACCTGAGACATTTTCAGAGAAACAGGTTAACACATGGTTTGGATTCTGACTTGGACTACAAGGCAGATACAGCATGGATGCATGAAGGTTCACTCCAAATCCTAATCTAGCAAATTTCTCTTTTAGTGAAACACACTTAATGGAGGCACTTGAGACCAGCCCTTTCCAGTGGGCTCTGCTGTGAGCTAGGATGGGCAGGCTGGGCCTGAACAGGACTTTGAAGCTGGCTTTCCTCACTGATGGGCTCTTGTTTAGAGATGGAACATTCACCCTTCTCCTCTCTGTTTTGCAGGATTTGTTAGGTCTCTGCTTTTTTTTTTTAATCCAAATGCTCTATCCTTGATGCTCTAAAATGTGCCCAGAATAGGGGCTGTTTTGTATTTGGTTTGGAATAAAACAAAAAAACAAAAAAACAAAACAAAACAAAACAAAACAAAAAACAAACAAACAAAAAAAAAACAAAAAAACAAAACAAACAAACAAAAAAAACCCCAAAAACAAAACAAAAAAAAAAGACTGGCTCCAAGAGATTTTAATTCTATCTGAGACAAATCACGATAAAAACTGAGCAGCCCCAGGTGGTCAGTACATATTTCAGTGTTGTGACTTTTCAATGTGTGTAGGTGAAAGAAAAGCCCTTTCAAAAGCTCAAACCTCAAAATTACAGCCTGAAATACTAGTATTCCTGGGGGAAGCCAAAATAATCTGTAGGGAAATTGCCTTTGGATCTCCTGTGCTACTGTTTGATGTGAATGGCAATATTCTCCCAATTACTGTGCTGCAAGGCTGTTCTGAGAGCTTCAAGGGTTTTTTATACCTGAGACTGGTTTTCTTCAAATCCTGAAAGGGAGACTTGTAGCCTCCCTCTTAAAAGCACCCAAATGCACAGTTCCATGTGGAGTAACACCCTTAATATTCTCCATTTCTTAATCCTTGACTTTTAGTGGGTTTCAGTGTATCCTTAAAAGCAAGAGCTGGGAAAAGCCTTTATTTGGGAGAGAAATATAATGCTACCAGCCTTAGGAAGTGGAAATATAATGCTCTTCTGAAAATCATATGTAAGAGGGAGAGGGAACAGGTGTGAGTGAAAGTTAACAGGTTGAGAAGACTGGGAAGGGCAAGTGGGGACAAGACATTTTAAATTATTTCCTGCTTAACCATGATGTTAATCATGATGTGACACAAATCCTCTTTAGATAGAACTTTAAGTGAAAACATGTCTGAATAATATGTGCCTTTCTTTCAAGAGGAGAAGCAGTCTCAGAAAAAAAAAAAGAAAAATGGCTGGGGTATTTTTTGTCTGCTAGAAGTGGTTTATTTTCAAACTCTGAGGCCTGATGCCATTCTTGTTTATGCAGCTTTCACATTCATGAAAATGGCTTCACTGGCTCAAACAGCTTTGCTCCTTATTGGCACCCATATCCAGCATTCCAGCCAAAGATCAGTAAAAAGATTTAGAGGTGGGGGAGCAGGAGTAAACCCAGCAGTGAACAAGAATGTCCCCGCAAGCTTCAGAGCTGGAGCTTAAAGCAGTGTAAAAGCATATGTCACATCCCTTGTCCTGTAAGCCACTGACCTCAGAAACTCCAGTTTATACACCTTCACCCTTCATTTGCTAAAAGGAAAGGGAAAAGATTGTCATGGTACATTAACAAGAAGGCTATGCGTGAGAAAGGCTCAAGGGAGATTTATAACCTTGGAGCTTTCTTTACAAATAGTCCTTGAAATAGTGGTTTTGGAGGAGGGGAAGTCAAACTTTCATCTAGTACCAGATGGAATAAGCAGCTTAAATTTTTTTTTTCTCCTCTTTTTGTGATCCAAGGAGAGTAGAGCAGGTCTTGTCTGAGCTGCCTCCCAGAGGCAGTGGTAATATTGATACTGATTTGTTCCTATAAATCCCTGGGGTATTTGCCGGGGAACAAGGGGATGTTGTCTCCTCCTTGACCCCTGTGAGGAACAACTTTTACTAAAAATTGCGAGGGGGGAGTGGATCTGTTCTGAAAAATGTGGCAGGGGGTACTAGGAGCAAAGAAGAGACTTCCACTGCTTTCAAGTGCTTTTGGGACAAGAACATAATCCAGCCCAGCTCAGGCTGAATTGTGCATGCGTGCTGAAGCCCTGCCAGCACAGCTGGCAACACCACTTTTCAGCAGCAGCCTGGTTATCAGTATGTGCTAACAAAGACCTTGTGCCCTGACTCCAGTGAATGATTAACTCTGTGTCTCCGGTGGCCATGTGGACCATATGCCTTCACAGACTAGTGCTGCCTGCTCTGGGAACACAGTATTCATTTCCCTTACCTCTCCTGACTCTGCCAGAGATGTGACTTTTGTGCTTTCGAGAAGGATTTTGCTAAAGGTGGCATTGTTGAAGAGTGAGGTTTGCTCCAACATGCACGGGAGTCACCAAGAACCACAAAAGCCTTCACATTTGGTGACACAAGTGTTATCAAGTAGAGAGCTGTGAGTGCATGACCCTCTATTTCAACAACTGCTTTGTCATGGCAAACGATGTCACGGGTTGCACACAATCCATCCTGCTTGTGACTCTGAGTGGCACCTGTATCCCCTTTGACAGACAAGGCTTCTCTGCAATAGCCTTACTGCTGGCAAAACTTTGGGGAACATGTGATGAAGAGAGAGTACAACAACAACAACAACAACATGAATGCTATATTTGAGACACACAGAAAAGGACATGCAGGACTTGAGGGATCACAGGAGCAGTAATATAATACACACCTCGGAAGTGTTCACCTTTCAGTGGGTGAGTAACTCTACTGGATATGGCACAGCAGAGGGGAAGGAAGGCTGCTGACATATATCTGCTTTCCTTCCCCAAGTGGGCTTTTCTGTAACCACCAAACACCATTCAGCAAGCCTATGTGAAGCTGTGTCAGACTAGCAACATTTCCATGCTGTACCTGAAAATTATGCGTTGACTTCTAGTACCTTTGCACAGTAAATATTTGCATAACGTAAAGGAAAGTTGGGAGATCCCAGCCTAAAGCCTTCCCTGCCCCTTCTTCTGCATATGTTATTTTTTGATGTAGCCACACATAGTCCTGCCCATTCCCCAGATGGGCATGCTCAGAGTACTCTAGAGACCATGGAGGTGATTTCTGGTAGAACTCAGTGAGTCAGCCACCTTGGAAACTGGAATTCAGGTTAGCAACGTTGTAGGACACATTTGTGTTTAAGTAACAAGCCATGTTTCAAATGCTGTGGCTTATAGTGTCCTTCAGCTGTGAAGCTGCCCAGTTATGAAACTCCCCCTTCATGTGAAGCTTCTCTTCTTCCAGTGGGTGCTTGGTTTTTGTAGCTCTCCCCATGCACCAATGTCTCTGCCACTTCCCCCACCTCCAGGCCAGCTGGTGGTCCTCCATGCCCTCCAGTGTCCCTGGGGGCTAGAGGGAAGTAGACACAGCTGTAAGGATGAAGTAAACCCTTTTGTTACTGCAAAATGGCTTCCAAGGATCTTTCCCATCCTCCTTCTTTAAAAGTGAGAGTAGCCTGCCTGTCTCTGCACACGCAGCTCTCACCAATGCGTTGATTGCACTGCGAAGGGCCCAGGTCCCTGACATGTCCCATCCTTCCTTCCTGCAGCTATTACCACCTGAGAGAGAGCACCTCTATTTTCTGGGAGACAGTTTCCCTGTGTGCACTGTGTCTTAAACACAACAAAACAGGTGCTTGTCCTTGTTCCCTTGCTCTCCCTATGGGTTTTAGATGTCTAGGTTGGTTGTAGGAGTCCTGAGCAACCCAGTAATGTGAGAGTGCAGTATCAGAGGGCCAGGTTCCCAGCTCTGCCTCAACAAAGTACTGGCACCCATGTCTAGATTTTCAGCATGTGAAAACTCTTGTTGGCTCTCTCAGTATGTAAGGACTGCAGGGAATGAGGGCCAAGGGTTATCTGTACTTTTCAGTATGATGGATCAAGAGTGTCCATTTCCCTTTCTGGGATGACAGTGCCATGCTTGCAGATGCATTCATGCCATCAGCTTTTTGCTACCAGGTACAACAACTTGGAAATGGGTCTATTTTAACACTTACTGTGGTGGTAAGACATCAGACACTAAAACCTACCATGTGGCTTCCATAGAAGTCTGCAGAAGTGGCATAGGATGGAACGACCTGGAGGGGATAATATTGCAAGGATGCACTGTCATGAGGTTTGTCAAGCTGAGAGCAACAGAGTACACACATGGCTTTGGTGTTTTCATCTCCTGCTCTGACATCCTAGGTGTGCATGGAAACCACATAAGAGATCTCTTATTTAAGTCCCTGTCTATTTCACTCTAGTCCCAGGTGCCTTAATTTCCTCATGTACTTTCTGTGATCTTTATCTCTGTGGGTACACTGTCACAGCCAGGACTTGGAGAGCATATCCAAGGGGCTTTGTAGTGAAAGTGCAGCTGCACTCAGGGCTGAGGCATATCATCAGCCTGGCAGCTGGGGCACCTCTAAACAGAAATCACTAAGCAGGAATTGCATGTAAGGGACCAAGTGTTGGAGGCCTGGCTGCACATCACCATACATTGATTGTGTTTTTTAAGGAAGGAATTTGAGTACTTTAGCTTGTTGTCTGGAACATCTCTGTGATGAACAGGTGATTTCTGATGATCAGAAAGTGTTCAAATACTTAAGAATTTCAGGAAAAAGACATCAGATGACTTGGTCCTTGATAAAAGTTCTCTGCAGTGTTTAATTTCTACATGGTAGCATGAATGTAGGTTTTAAAGGACCAGAGACTAGCATAACTTCTGCCAGTGGTGGCCTTTGGCTATGCCTGGTTGTGTCAGGAAGGGCAGGTTTGTCTTAGATATCTGTCTAAAATCAATATACTGCATGTTTGAAGGAGAAAGCGCGAGACAGATCACTTCTCTGAGTAACACACTGGCCATCACAGGGAGAACCAGTGCTGTCTTCTTTCAATCCTTATGAGTCAGGCCAGGCAAGAGTTGAATTTACATTGTCTGGTTCATCTGTGAGCGTTGTGGGTGCGGGGAAAGCCATCAGCCTAGCACTTGGATACTGCAGGTGATGTAGGACACTTGCTCTTTGGGGCTCCTGAGGCAGTCAGCTGTAGCTAGTATCACAGTTGCCAGGCACAGACAAATAGTTTTGATGAGGCTTTTCCTGTCTTTAGAAGTTTTTTTGATGCAGGATTTGTTAGGTCCCATGGAAGTAAATAGGTAAAAGGTAAAAAGCCCAGAATTCTTGGTGACAACCAGTTTTCATAGAGCAGGCTCTGATAAGAGTTGTGATCATGAAGAAAAATGTGAAAACTTGATTCATCAAGTACTCAAAAAACATAGAAAAACAAATTCACCTGTATTTATTTTCTATTTGATATTTTCAGGTCTACTTCATGATTTCTCAGGAACCAGAATGTTGGCACAGATATTTTTGGTGCTAAGCTAAAGACTTCAGCGCTGCCAGGCTGATGGTTTGTCACACCCCAGCTACAGATAGCCCTGACTGTAGCTGTAAATTGCCCACATAGCCCCACAGACATGTTCCTCAACAGGCTGGCTGAACCTCCCCACTGAAGGAACAAGATTTCTAAGCAGCTGTGACTTTGATTTCAAACACAGCTCAGTATTGGCTGATAGTCAAAAGTGCTTTTGAACAGCTAAAACAGTTTCACATGCTTAAGCAATGGCTTTAGGGATCTTCCTTTCATAGGAGCAACACCTACAGTGCACCCAACTGCAAAATCCCCCCATCCTACCTGAGAGTCCCACTTTGGTTTTCACAAGAGACTGCTGCTCTGGCTGACCAAAAGTAAAATGCATAAATTTAAAAATTTATTTACAGCAGATGGAGGAGTTTCTGTCTTTTTTGCAACATCTGTGAATGATCAGGATTCTGTCTGATTGCTGGATAGCTAGCAAATCCAAGTTGAAACATCTGTGCATGAGATATGCATCATTGCTGATCCATCTGCAAAACACATCAGATGTCAGTTGATTGATTTGAGCTTGATAGGGCTAGATAACCAAGCAGCAGGAAAAGAGAAACTACATGGCACAGTGAGAGTTGTTTCCCTGCCCCTCCTTCTTTTCAGCTCTATATAATTCCACTGTTTATGTTTTTGCAGTTGTTTTTCTTACGTGGTACAGTTATTGGCTTGAATACGGATAAGGGAATGAAAGACCACATCTCAAAAATGTGGGAACACATCTGTCCTTGGCAAAAATAACTTTATCTGTAACAGCCATCACCAAAACCATAAATGAATATCATTAAATATTCCAGAAACTGCTTTGGGATCTCACTGGGAATATGGAGGGTGGCATTCAGGTTCTGTAACAGGGATTTTAACATTTTTGGGAGTCTACTCTTTTAGTTTTTAAATCACGTTTATTCAAATGCTGTTCTGACACTAGAGATTGTTATTTGAAGCTGAAGTCTTATTTCCTGTCTTCCTAATCCCTGATTGCATTTACACTGGTCACCACCATTCCTCATTGCTTCGTACTGCCCACTTCCTATAGCACATGCAGTTATTGCTCTTCTGTCTGCTTCTTCATTGACTTCTGGAAGTGCAGACATGCATGATGATGATTAAGAAGACTCTTGTTCTTAGTTTTTTAATGTGGTGTGCAAGGGGATGTGGCCTGGTTTATGACTGTGCATCTGTTGCAGCAACTACAGTTTCCCTCAGTGCCGCAAAATCAGCCTAGACCTGGGGTTTGTATTCCCCTTTCAGCAATTAGTGGAGGATTCAGCAATTATCACTTGAGTAACAGGTCTCCAAACAGTGCCTGAGAGGAGAAAATGAAAATGTCTCACTTAGCCCTACACTGCATCATGATGGGAAGTGATAGCAGCACGTTGCTGTGAGGTTTTCAGGGAGATCTGACCACCCAGACATGATACAGGCAGCAGGTACAAAGTTAGAAAGTGACACCTTTATACAGACATCTTTCTGATTCTAACTGCTGTTGATGTGCCACATCTGGATAGACAGCAACCAAATCCTCTGCTGAGATCATGTCATGCTCTAGTTTTTTATGCTGCTCTGAGAGCAATGAGTGCAGTGTCTGCACAGGCAGTACTGGTAAAACCCTATTTCTGAGACAGGGAGAGATGAAGGCTCACTTTAGCAGCCTTGTGGGACTCTGTGACTATTATAGCTGACAGAGAGGATCTGCCACACAGTTTAAAATCACAGCCATCAGCCAGCCTGTTAAATGATCTTCCCTCTGCCATTCAAGGGTAGCTTGTTAGCACAGTAGTTCAAGCTTCCCAGTATGACTGTGATTCCAGGTAAGTGCTTTGCAGACTGTATTTTATTCCTGGTAGGAGCAGAGCAGTCATTGAGCAGCTGGCAAGCCTAGCAGATGAATCCCCTCTTCTGTAGGCATCCCCTGTGTGAGATTACAGATGTCTACATGAGAAAGGAGATCTTCTCCTTGAAGGCTGTGGCTCAGGTATTATGCATGAGCTGTTTTATTTGTATCGTGCCATCTGGAGGAGGATGGATCTTTCTGCATCAAAAGAAACCAGCAGAAAATCACAAATGGGGAGAAAAGCACAGATCTCATAACTGTGTATAAATACTTGAAAAAGTGTGTAAATACATTTGAGCTACTCTCTTTTCAGTGATGCTGAGTAATGGTACCAGAGGCAATGGGCACAAATTGAAACACAAGAGGTTTTCTCTGAACACCAGGAAACATTTTTTTACTGCGAGGGTGACCAAGCAATGGTGCAGATTGGCCAGAGAAGTGATAGATCTCTGTCCTTGGAGATATTCAAAAGTCAGCTGGACTCAGTCGTGGGCAACTGGCTGTGAGTGGCTTTGCTGGACCTCGGGAGTAATTCTGTGACTGTGAGTGAGGGCATCTCTTCAGACCTTCAGGCTAATGTAAGCATGGTCTTCACCCAGGTCATGGGAGTCCACGAGCTCAGTGGCACATGGCAGTGAAATGCCTTAGCCATGATCATCTGTTAGTAGCAGTGCTTCCTCTTGTGCAGCTTCTCTCTGTTGCAGACACAGAAGCACATTAACATGGACCCACATTTCACAACCATGGGCAAATGAGGCCCTGGAAAGTTGACATGGGGTCGTTTAGGTGTAAGGCAGTTCCAGAGGCCAATGCACTAAGCAATACCAGTTAGCATGTGAGGTGGTTACACAATGTTGTCCTAGGATATAAAAGAAGCAATGCATTCCAGCTTTTTCTCCTACAAAAACCTCTGTGGCTTTCCCTTTTGCTTCTGTCCTTTATGCCTGGGGGCAATTTAACTGGTAACTGACAAAAGTGAGGTTGCTGCAAGTGTGCCCTGTTCAGATCTAATAAATCACATAAAACTAGAACAGGAATAGAACTGGAAATGTCTCTGAATAATCAGCAGATGAAAAACCTTTTACAATCCACTAAACTCGAAACACAGGCAAAAATTTGGTCAGTTTTGTTTCAGAACTAAGTAATTCTGTGGTATAAATTAAACAAAATGCCAGCAAGAGCATTTCTCTTCCAGTGTGTGGGGGAAATATGCTCCAGATGCTTGCAGTCTGTTGGTTACAAGCAGCAGTGTGATGGACTGAATGGATTTTGAAATTATACCTCTAACTGATCTTAAGAAAAAAATAATGATAAAATGTTCATCAACTAGCTAGGTGGAAATAACAAATGGAACGCTGCAACCCAGACCTCAGAGATGCCTGTTACTGTGCTTTATTTGGGGCAATTTTCAGAGACAAGACCCAAAAAGAACCCCAATATTGAGTAATCTATTCTGTCCAGGTACTGGTAGATATAGGGAAAATTTTCCAGTGACTGCCTGGTCTAAGACCTAAACCATGGATCTGAGGCTGCATCCGATTTCGGGGAGGGAGGCTTTAGGCTAGCTCTGCTTCCTCCCTCGGACTGTGCATCATGAGTGGCTGCTCCCTGCCTCGGCTACTGGCTGGCAGAAAGGCGCTGGTTTAGCCCGGTTCGGGATACTGTATCTCCGCAGCGGACTGATGCTATGAAGCGTGGAGGGTTGCAGTGAAGGCAAGGAGGAGGGTCCTTGTTTACATCTCCAAGCAGCCTTTATTCTGCCCCCGAGGGGGAGATGATAACGCAGAGGCACAAAGGAACAAGCTTGAAGGGGAGCAGTGACAAATGAACCCAGAACAGTACAAGGTTGCAATTTATCAAGGGAGGAGGTCTCCGGGGAGGAGACAATACAAGAACCCATCAGAATACAGCAAGGAGGAGCAGGAGGGGGGATTACAATTTCTCAAAACCAATGAAGAGATTGAGGGGAGGAGAACACTCTCACATAACCAATAAGGATCTAAGGATCACATGACAGACACAGAGGGTTCTGGAAATAGGGGTAGGGATTACAATGACTGATAGGGCGTAAGGGCAGGGTTACAATGATAGACACAGAAGGAGCTGGAATAAGGGGTAGGTACTTGGGATAACAGAAAGGGAGATGGGAGGAGACACTCCTGGGCAAAACCAACAGTGGGGTACATTGGGGCAAAACGTTATAAAAGGCTTTGAAAAAAACCTAACAGTAACTTGAAGAACTATTACTTGAAAAATGCACTACCACAAGCATGCAGCACTGGAAATGCAGAAGAGCAACTTTACTGCTGAGATAGTTTGCTGTTTGTGGAAATCAGCCTTGACTCTGAGAGCTTTTGGGATATTTGCCACAGCAATAATCTTCTCTTGAGGAAGAACACAGGCACTGGGAAAAACATTGCTAAGTATTTAAGACATTAAGTTTCTGAAGCTGATACAAAAGGTAATTTTGTCTCAGAGCACCAGCTATGTGCGATATCAATGCCATTTTGCAGGGGGCTTTGCCCTTCTGATGTTACGGCAGAGTTAGTTTGGAATTCTGGTGCCAGGATCGAAGTAGCCTATGCATAATTGGTGGCATAGTAAGACCCTAGGACCTCTGTTCTTACTTGTTTTTACTTACACAGTACCTTTAACATAACTGTGTCCAGAGTTAGGAGAGGCTTTATGGCTAGAAGACAAGCAGATGTGCCCATGGATCCGTGGGGTGACTTTGAAGAAAAGCCCTCTTACTGCTCAGCAGACTGCTGCAGCATGGATGTCCCATTTCTCCAGTGACTTCTGTGGCAATTGACTTCTGCTGAACTCATCTGTGCTGTTCACACTTACAAAGGTGCAGCCACAGAAAACTTTTTCTTACTATAGTTATCACATATAACTATATATTAGAGTTATATAGTTATAGTTATCTGATCAGCTATTTTTTTCTATTAAAAATGTAATTTTTAAACTCTTGGTTTTGCTTACGCCAGCAGTAGGTAATGATTGTGGCAGTGCTGGCTGCCACAGATGTATCAAGATGCTTGACTGCAATGTTTCACTTTGGGACACTTTTCGTCCTCACTCAGGGTGGCTCCAGGGCTCTGTCCCCCCCAACAGGTGGTGGACACACCACACAGCCTGGCCCTTGCATATTGCTGCCCTATGGAGTTGTACAACCCTACCAGCCTTTGAACTAGCTTTGTTATCTCAGCACAACACTACATGTTTATTTGACATTGATCCCACTGTCTATCAAGGACCTTTGACCCCTGTATACTTCCAAGCAAACTTGAATGCCTGGCTGTCAAACTGTATTCCTCAAATTTTCTGAAAACACAAACTGTAAAATTATGAGCCATTCTTTCACAGGATGTCTTTATTAGTTAGAATTATATGATCAATCCTAAAAGCTGGATAGACTCTTTGGACACAGCAGGCAGTTTGCAAATATGAATCCTCCCAGGTTTTCACTATATGCAATAAGATCTGCCTATGGAGGTGTGTGAAAACAGGCAGGAAAAATAATTGTGAAAATGTTTCTGGAGACCAGATCCTGTCCTGGGGTGACAAGCACTGCCTTAAAATTAGACGACAAGGGTCAAACCCACACTAGGTCTCCATCCCTCTGTTGCAAATTTTCTTGAAGGGAATCAGAGAGAGCAAACCCGTAGAAATCTGCTGGAGTCTGTCAATAAACTGACCGTTTGGTAGGTCCTGGTGAGCAAAAAGGGTTCATTAAAGCCAGAAGGATTTGAATCCCAGGCAAGGAGTGACAAGAGTTCATTGTGTCTCCAGAAGTGATGGGAAGAATCCCAGGAAGTGGGGTGTAAATGATCTGGTTTCCTCCACTTGAGTCCAGCCAAGAATTTAACACTCTTGTTTGCTTAGGAGAGGTCCTGCAGTGCTTTTAGTGTCTGTAAGGGCCCCCACACTGCTGCTGTCTCATGCAAATGTGCTGAAAGAGCACTTCTGAGCAAGTGTCATGAATCAACACTGGCCCAGGCTCTCCAGGAAAAAAATAGTCTGTCCTCCAGTCCTTGCTGGGGGTCTCTCTGTAATTTATGGATGCCTGGAGGCATACTTCTTGAGGAAGTGCAATCTCCTCCTTTCGTTTAGGGTTACAGTCTGAAGGCCATTTTTAGAACTGACAGGGACCTGTCCTGTGCCAGCACAGGAAGAACGTGTCCTGGCACACTGCATCTCATCATGGTCTCCACTATAAGCATGTTAGCTGGTCCTGATGAGCAGCTGGAGGGAGTGTTCTTCCAGGATGACTTTTTGCACAGCCACAGAATTGTTACCATAGAGGCCAATTCTTAAAGTAATGATGATTTTTTCTAAAGTGATTATCTTAGGTGGAAAGGCTGACTTGATGTAAGCTTAATGTAAGGAAAATCCCTTTCATATATAACTGATATCTGGTTATCTGGTATCCACTTCCATTTATTCAGCCTGCAGCTAAGGCCTATCAGCCCATAGTCACATCTGGGGGCCCCATGCCTTGGACTAGGGATTTTGCTCTGTGTGCAAGGCACTGAGCCCAAAATCACAAGCCTTGCCAAGTCTGAGGTATCATTCTGGCAGCAGTGCCAAGCATAATGGAGGAGCAAGAGGTTGGGAGAAAGAAGTCCCTGCTAGCAGAGCACCTTGAGGATGTGCTAAGTGCAAACAGGCAAAAAACTTCTCCTTTCCTAGACAGGGCCAAGAAAGCAATCTTGTGGGTGATGAAAAAGATAAAAAGTAAATGCAAAGACTAGATGAGCAGCAGATGCAGCAAGGCTGCGGAGCTGGTGTGCAGAGTGTTCAGGGGGTAAAGCAGGTGGTAAACAAAGCCAAGCTCACAGGTTTTGTGACATGCAGAAAAATTCTTCTGTCCTGGTCCCAAAATATAGAATGAGTATGTTGGGCTCTTTCCTCTCTTTCCTCTTTCTTCACCACAGGAAACAGATTCTGCCAGAATGCATTTGTCTGAATTCTCATCCAGGAAAAAGGCATATACAGGCTGGAGTAGGGAACCATCCAAGCTGGTTTTCTACTCCAGCCTGCGTATAGCTTTTAGAGGGGCAGCCTAGCAGTAATGAAAATTTTGTTCCGTTTTAACAATTAATTCACTGTCAAACATTTCGAGAAACAACACAACTGCCTTAACTTTCTGCCTTAACTTCCTCATCTCTCCATTCTTCTGACTTGACAGTGACCAGAATATATCCTATAAGACTTGTTATTCATCTGACAAAGTTTTAATAAACTTTTAGACAGGAAGTGCTGTTGTCTTTGATACCACTTCTCCCCCAAATTTTTATATCTTTAGGACACAATCTCTGGATTGTTGATGTTAAAACATTTTCTGTCCACTTCAGTTGTTTGACTGCCACTCCATCTCATTGCTGCATCTGTGCAGGGACAGACTGACACATCTAGATACTGGTTATTCTTGCTTTATTGTCTTATTGCTGGATAATAGAAGGAGGCACAATCAAGAAGACAGCAGAGGAAAGAAACATCCTTTAACTGGATTTAAAAATGTTAAATAGAACCAGGAAGTTAGAGTCTAGAAAAAAATAGGGTCTCTCTTAATTCTTGTAGTAGAACCAGTCAAAGTTGTTTCCTGTGCTGAACCTAGATGATTTTATTTGAGCATATGGTCCTCTTGACTTCTGTGCAGAGCTGTGAGAGCTGGTTTGCAATGGCAGTGGATGCTTGGTACCAGACTGCACTCTCTGTGTGGAGTCTAGATGTTGCCCTGCTATTGGGCTGTGATGTTGGCAGCTATTGAGCAAAAGGACCCAAAGGCAGATGGTTGATAATGTCTAAAGGATATTGAGGCCTGAAGCCTTCCACAGTGGGGAGAAACTCATGAAGATGGGTAAGGGGAAAGAGACCATCCTAGGAAACGTATGGTGCTATGCTCTAGGATGAATCCATAGAATCATAATGCCATCTTCTGGTCAGAATGTCTTTGTGGATCAGAAAAAGAGGAGAAGCAAACAACAATACATCCCAAACCCTTTATCTACAGAGAAAGAAGACTGGAGTCAATGCTGAGTGCTGCTCAAAACCCCATCTGCAGAGTATCTTGTGCTGATCCCATCAGGGAATGGGTGTGCACTTGGGCTGCAATCCCGTGCAGTCTGGGCTGGGAAACTAGCCCTGGTCCAGTAGCCCTGGTGTGCAGACTCAAGAAAGCAGATGAGATGAGCCTGTGAGCTTCTGTTACTGATAAAACTGACCCTATGGCCTGGGGAGAACAAAGGTAGCAGCTGGCTTGACTGCTTCTCAGGTGTGGAGATGAAGTGCCTTGAGAGATTCATGGAAGTCCTGCTTTGGATCTTGCATTTTCTAGTGATGGCTTAGGTGTTCCTGTCTGTATGAAGAAAGGCTACAGGCCTCATGAAATGTCAAGGCTAATTCTTCTCAAGGAGCAAAGGCCTCTGAAGCTTAAAAAATAAGGCTTTGGTTTAAAATAGTTGCAGATAGTCACAGTAATTAAGGAGTGCTGTCCACCACCAGAAGGCAGATAAGCAGGGTGAAGCAGCTTCTGTGCATGTGCCTGAATTGGGGAAGAATGGGTTGTTTTGCTAATGGTTTGGCACATATGGCTCAGTACCAGGTCTTTAATCTTCACATGATGAGGAGATATCCTTAGGAAAGAACTGTCTCCCCAGGAACTTCCCTCCTAAATGTTTTTACATTTATCCAGTATTAAACACACAGACCAGTGGAGGGTTCAATTTCCTTTGATTGTTCTGGTTTGGGTTTGTTTCCTGCACCACAGAGCATTTGACCAGGTTTCTGCCTCAAGTGGAGATCTGGTTCAGCTGTGGTACTGTCCATCTGCTTCAAGTTAAGCATGCTTCCAAGAGCCCTCCTGGTTTGGAAGAACATGGTCCTGCTGCTTTCATGTCCCTGGCAACTCACTCACTTGAAAGACACCACAATGATGAAAAAAAAATTTGTTTTATGTCATCACAGTGGGTGCAGAGGAGGTAATTTGGCCTGTTTTTGTAGCACATCTTTAACACAGGATTTAGGGAGTAATCCTGTGGTCACTGAAATCCTGGACAGAGCTGTCAGTGGAGAGAGTGCAAATCAGATCCAGACTGGCTAAGAAAGTTACACAGCACTTCCAGCAGAAATGTTCATGGTGCCTGATAAAGGTTTGGACAGTGTTTCAGCTCTTCAAGATCACATGCTTGGCAAAGTGAGGTGCAACAGCTGTGACTAAAGGCAGTTATTAGTCCCCTCCCCACTGAAAAATGGTTTATTTGCTGTTTCAGCAAATAAATTCAGCATTTAGAATTGTCAAGCTAGAATTTTGCCATTTCTTGGAATAAGTAGAAAGCACATTTATTTGCTCTTTTAAGTTTATCTTCTTTAATCCTGATGAAGAAGTGTAGGCATTTTCTTCAGTATTTAGAGAGGAGAAAGAAAATTCCCAGTTGACAGAAGGCAAAGCAAGTGCTGACGAAAAGAAAATTACCCATGAAAATAGAATAAAAACTTCATTGCATCTCTGCTACACTTGATGGGCTGACAAGAAACAAGAATCTTTACGGTCAAATAAAGGATAATCACTGACAGGCTCATATCCAGCTATGTGGTCTTGTGAGAGAGCTCAAGGCTAATCCAGAATTGCATGAAACTTTCTCAGTTTGCTGTTTCTTTAATTTTCCTGGGACATTTTGCGGTCGGTGAAGCAAACTGTCTATGTAACTCTTCACAAGACCTTAGCTTTAAATGCCTTGAGGCAGGGATGGCCATTAGCTGTGCAAGTCTGTATAGCAAATAACCCAGCAGGATAAGCAGTGGCTGGCTGCTGGGCAAGGACACATGCAAGTGCTTCTCAGAAGGCAGGTCTGAAAGGGTTGGAAAATACATGGCAGTTCTGTGGTGCCACAAATGACTGATCTGATCTTCACCACCCCAAAGAAAAATTCCACCCCACGGAAGTCAGTATCCTGAAAAACACCAAAAATGTTTTCCCTTGTGTTGGACCTTCACTCCCATGATGCACTCTGGCTCTGTTACTGCCTCAGTAAATGCAAGCAGTGTTCATTATGTATTTATATGGTTACAAAAACAAAAAAAAAGAAGGCACCTCGCATACTGTTAAGACAACATTTTTTAACAAGTTACTGCTTACATATTGTTGTCAACACTGATATGCTTTTAAATTTCCTTCAGTTGTTGCAAAGCAAAGCTGTCCTGATATTTCCTAGAAGACATCAGAAATATACGTACGTAAACTAAAGATTTTACAAATTTTGGAGCCTTCCTGAGGGGCCCAGTCTTTCCAGCTGCTTCCCAGATGGATGCTTATGCGCACAGGACTACGGTTCACTGGAGTTTTCAGGACTGATTTCTCCTGCATCTTTCCTCCAGCCAGTGAAAGGCTTGAGAAGGGAGTGCAAAGAGAAGAGGGACTGTTGCATCCCTCCTTTCCAAGGCCTAAGCAGCTGTTTTTCTGCCAGTAGGACTGAGTGTCATATATAGGCTAGCAGTGGGGCTACAGTTCCTACAAAGAGAAAGGGACTAAATCCCAATTTACTGAATTTAATAAAATGATGCATTAATCACATTCATTTTTCCAACCCTTTGCATTTTTCCTTCCAACATTATGAGCTACAAACTGACTAACTCACACTACTTTTTACTATTTTGTTAGCACTTTATTATCCCATTTTAAATAGTTTGGGTTTTGATTGTACTCTTATAAAAATACTTTCAGACTGGAGAAAGTGGTTTGTAAACCATCATTTAACACCTTCAAGCCTGGCTTCAAATGATCCTCTCCTTTATTTCAAAAGTGCTGGGGCCTAGCACAATTCAGAGCTCCCTGTTATGGTCATGTACTTTCTCTTCACCTCTTTTCAATGTTGAAGAGATTTATTTTTGTTTGGCTCTCTATCTCCATTCAAATTGAGATTAGTATTATTAAGATGCATTTGGAGAACAGAATTCTACTCTTTCCTGTTTATTTTTGGCTTTTAGCTAACTATGCTTGATAATTACATGTAACCACTTCACTTTGTAATATATTCCCCATATTTCCCTTCCAGCTGACCTAACACTTTCATACAGTAACATACTACAAAGTTTACTAACCCTTTTTTATCTGGAGGCATAATTGGGACTCTGTGTTCATGAATCTCTGAAGTCCACATCAATTCTTCTAAGCAAACTTCCTTTCAAATGCAGATAGAGTACTTTTTCTCAATTCGATAAAAAAAGCTCCTTTGCTCCTTTATTATGTGTTTTATGATATGTTTCATAATTTTAAATTGTGAGAAATAAGCTTAAATTTCATGGTCTTTAAAATCAGTTTTGAATTCATGTTCAACAGTGGGTGAATCAGACCTGACCTGCCTGTTAAAGGACTGTGAATATAATTCTGTCCTGAGCTCTGTGCAAAACTCTTTTGTGGCAGCTTCTTTCACTGAAGGTTTACTGTATTTGGCTGTATGAGGTGGCTTTCTTTCCCACTGCAGGTTAATGTTGGGTAACAAGGGCACATGCATAATCTGGAGGTCTCTCAGGCATGTGTAACACATGTACACATGCATGCCATCCCAATTAGCACGTGCAGGAGTTTTGGAGTGTGATGCTCTGCACATCTGTTACCAGTAACACCCACTTGAGGAGACTTGTGCCTCTGACAGCCTCTCAGCCATTTTCATATAAATGCTCTTATGGCCTGGGAAACTAATTGAAGTTAAACATNAAAAGATGCAATCTGTTTTTGCACACAGCCCAGGTGACCTCCTGGCCCCATCTGTGGGTATACCTAAAGCTTGGGACATAAGTGTGACCAACTGCTTGTGCATGGCAGCTGCTTCAACTAGCTGCTCAAACTGTGCTGCTGCAGCAGACACAGCTCCTTCAATTACCTTGAATTAAGTATTGACTAGTGACAACTCAGGGCAGAGACTCTCTGTGGTCTAGGGCCCTCATCCAGAAAAGCATTTAAGTGCATCCTTGTTTACCCTTTCTGTACAACATTCATAAGCACATGCTTAGATGTAAGGACATTTTGAAGTCCTATTGAAATAATTTTGCAAGGGACTGGGATAAACAAGTCCTGGCCATGCTACAGACAGACATTTATTAAATAAAAATGTTGTGTTTATCTCTTAGATTTCTGCTAATAGAGCCAGGGTGTAACTTTTTACTGAAATGTCACAGTACAAGTAAAAATTACTTCGGAAGTCTCTTTAAGACACTGCCTTTGTCTTTTCTTGTTCCCTATTTTTCATTAGCAATTCACCACAAAGAATGCATTTCCCACCAATTCAGAAATAAGGCCAAGCAGCATTTTAGTCTGCATTGCCTGTAAGCCTGTGTGGTGTATTTCAGAAAGCACTGCTACATATTTTGCTACTTTAAAACAAAAAGCAAACCAAATGGTCACACAGAAGATACCTAAATCAGTCTGCCAGCACATCTCTCTACCATGAAAAATTTATTCTCTCTAGATTGATCAGGGAATTGTATGAATACTATTTGGCTTTCATGCCCAGACATGCATATGACCAAATGTGTGGCTGCTAAGAGTGATGTTCAGCAAAGCTGCTTGACTATCTGTGACTGGTGGGAAAACAATTTGAAGCTACAGTGTTGAATCAGGGTTCTTTTTTGGGGGGCAGATGAAGAAAGAGGTACCATCTGCACTTCTTGCTCCGATTATTACAGGAGTACCTGAATGGCTGGCAAAATGCTAGTAGTATTTTTCCCAGCTGAAAAAAAAAATTAAAATATCCTTGGTCATTTAATGCTCTTTGCTCTAAATGGCTGGTATGACCTAAGAAAAGAAGATGCACTTCCTGTATTACTCCAGAATAATTCTCGTCATCAAAATCCACAAGATTCAGATTTATAGTAAAGCACATAAAAGAAGACAAAACAATGAAGAGTTTTGGCTCGGCCTACTTTCTTCTGGAGGCAGTTAATTTTCACCAAAAAAAAACCCAAAAAAATCAACCAGACAAAAATAAAGAATGGCACCTTTTCTTTCTTTGAGCTGATGGGAAATTTGCCATGGACTCTAAACCAAATTTTAACCTTGGGACAGATATCTGGATCTCTGGGGTAGAAAGAGATGTGTTTCGAAGTAAGAATATAGGAAAGCTAAAGAGACAGTGACTGAGTCTGCAAACAGCCAGAAATGCTTTCTTGTGTTGCTTTGTGCATTGTATTTTCATATATGCAGCTTTAGAAGGAACAGTCCATATTAATAAAGAAATTATAGTGGTCTTTTAAGACCATTTTTGTTCGTTCTGTGTACTAAGCCCAAGGATAGGTCAGGACCACCAGCAATTAAAAAAAAAAAAAA
>WBNO01028750.1:41495-99889 GCA_013400575.1 Peucedramus taeniatus | reverse complement strand
GTCCCCTCTGCCAGGCGGGCGCGGTGCGACGAGCTCGGGCGGCAAGCGCTCGGCAGCGGCACCGCAGCTTCCCGGGACTGCAAGGCAGGGTGCTGGGACCGTGCACCCATCCCTGGGTGCGCACAGAAGATCGTGACGGGGGAGGAGGACCCTGGGGTGAGCCCCAGCAGGATCTTTTGCCTGCGGTGAGTAGGATCAGCTGCGCTGCTCACCAGAAGACAGAGTGGCCGGGATTGACTAGCTGCCACCATCCCACGCAGGGTTACCGCCTAGTCCCACTTCAGAACGCCGAGCGTGCTGGAGCACGTTCGGACCAGCAAGTGGCCATTTGGCGTGAAAACGCGGTTACACGTTATGTTAGGTTTTGCTCCTCTCCTAAGCTTAGCAGCTTGACTACCGTAGCTAGGAGCAACATACACTGACTTAGCAGTGGGTGGTTAGCACAGCAGAGGATCCCTGCTGCAAGTTAGGGGTGATGTTACGACCACTGTGAAGCTTGTGTAGACAGTGTCTGTCATTTCCATGAAAGATCAGAAAAAGTCGTTCTTGTTGAAGCTTGAAGCTTCTGAGATAAAAGTACCAAAAATCATGTAGGAAAAGCCTTCTTGAACTTACTTTGTGTTAACAGGCCATCTGTGCTGTCTGTTGGCATCTGCTTGGACCTGACGTGCTTCTGGGATATGTGTACCAGCACTTCACCTTCCCTACCAGGCAGGGTTAACTCCACCAGCACAGCTCTTAAGGAAACTGGAAGCTCTTAGAAGGAAGTGCAGACCTGCTGCACTGGGAAGGTGCCAAAGCCACAGCAGGCTCCCTGCAGGGTAGGTTTGAGGAAACTTTGCAAGTGGAGGTCTGCTCTGTGACTTTACTCCGCTCTCTCACCTGCTCATGCACCTACCTGTAGCCCTTGTTCTTGGGGGCCTTCCTGCCTCTGTGAGCATGCTGGTTCCCCAGACTATCTTCTCCTATGATTTAGGGAGTTATGGAAGCAGCCATATGGCAAGCTACACGTGCTTCACTGGAGATGTCTGCCTGACCTTGAGTTAAACAGAGCCTAGCCCTACCTTATGGGATGGTGTCTTTACAATTTGCTTGGAACCAGTTTGTCAGCTGGGTTTGTAGGTGGCCAGCTGTGACACTGCCATAAAGCCAGGTCAAGCCTTTGGCGTGGGTGCCCCGCTCTCCTTGAGGGCATGAGGTGCAAAAGATGTGGGCTGGTATGAAACTGCTGCAAGGAGCTAGTGAGAGCAAGGACAAAGAGGACAGCTCCTGAGCAGAAGTCATACTTGTGAAAATGGATAACTTCACAGGTTGGGTGGGACATGCAGGAAATTTTTTTCTGAAACAATTGCCTGGACTTCTGCCAGTTGCTAGCAAGACTGGAGGTGAAATGTGTTAATGGTAGGTAATTATCTGCTGATTACGCTGTCATTAAAATGTGAGACCACCTGTAGTTCTGGAATAGGCAGGCCGTTTCCGAGGGTCATTAGGACAGTAGTAACCACACCGTCTAGGAATGGCAGTGTCTGCCTTATTTACAAAACTGTTGAGTTTGTCCTTATGAATATTTACATGAACTCCTTAGGGAAAATATACTATCTTGTTCCTGCATCACCACGGATGGCTTTTTAATTTACTTTAACTCTTTATAGGATTCCTTTTCTTAGCTCTCTTAGACAGGTCTAACTTTCTTCTTTTTGTCAGGTTGCCTCAGTCTCTGCCATGAAAGAAGTATGTGCGTTGTTGCCTGAAAAGCTATTATTTTAAGGAATGAACCTAAAGTACTTCAGAAAGCTTTCTCATCATGACTCCAAATTATAGTTAAAGCTACAACCAATAATGTGCCGTATCATTCTCGAAAAAAAAAAAAAGATATTGAAAACAATTAATTTAAAATAAAGTATGCTGGAATCTTTTTGTGTTGTGTTACAGATACTAAGTAATGTGGTCTGGTACTGCTTTCTTTTTGCTTAACATTGGAGTGTATTGGAAAAATCAAAGCCAGAAATCAGGGATTAATTGTGGAATGCTTGTAATTGTAATCGGTTAGTGTTTTATGACGTGTTGGTTCTGATAGAGGGCCAATTAATTTATATGGCTACTTTTCCCCATATATGCCCTTCAGCAGAGCAAGTCATCTGTCTGTTCTTAACCTATGGCATTTTAGTTAAAAAGCTTTTTTTTTTCATTTCTGGCACTCTGGATGTGTTCTTTTAGTAGCTGTAGCCAGTGCAGTGTTTATTCTCCATGTGAGTTCTGCTTTCAGTCTTAAGCTGAGTTTGAGAGTGTCAGTAATGCAGGAGGGCAAAAGCTCAAGACAAATACTATTAAAAATGTGGCTAGCATTTTTGTGTGCATTACCATAGTTGCATGGGCACATAATGTGGTGAGTAAAATCTTTGCCTCAATTAGGTATAAAGGAACATGACAAGATAGGATGCCAGGATAGATAAGAGAGAGGAAGAAGACCATAATAGGTAGGGTTATAGGGCTGCCTGCCTGGGTGAAGTATTGCTTGCAATGTGCCTTGGCTTCTGTAGCTAGCAAGAAAAATAAGGCATAAGAATATTGTGGATTGAGAAACAGTGCATTTCTGGGCTGAGGTTTGGAAGGTGTGGCTGTGAGGTCAAGTGGTGAATGTTAGGGGTCCTGAAAGACAGTGAAGCCACAGAGGGCACCTACCTGCACAGTGAGGTATACACTTTGTGCTTTGAAAAGCATAGTCTATCTACATAGATGAGACAGAAGATGAAAGGAAGTAGAACTCATGTAGAAGGAAGCAGACTAAGTGTAGGTTGTCCATGTCTGGAGTTCTCATCCAGTTCTTCAGTCTCTAGACAGCAGCTTTCCATTCCCTCTGAGCCTTCTTTCCCTGCATCACCACAGCCTTCTGTCTGTACTTTTCTGTTTAGTTTTTTATACTCTCATGCTCTTCTAGATGTTTGGAATGCTGTCACTAGATGAATTCCTTGTTCCTTCTGGTGTTTCTCTGAATTGTTTTCTGGATGTTTGCCAATTTTACTCTTGTTAGTATGTCATTCAGCCCAATTTGAGCTAGTTTCTTTGAAAAAAAAAAGACACTTTCACTGATTTTCTTTGGCATTTCTCTTCCAGAAGAATTGCTGCCTCACTTGAAGTGATGTAAGGTATCTGACAAATGCAGTAGTATTTGTGTATTTGAAGACTACAGGTTGCATCCTATAATGGATCTATAGATAGTGCTGGAAAAGCAAGCTGTTGGTGCTAGTTAAAGTCAACAAAATCTGAGGCTTGGGGGTTTTTAATCAAAAAGAAGGAACCTCAGCTCCCAAGGAAGTACCCTTGGTGTGCACCATGCTTTCCCAGAATTTTTGCAGGGGTTGACACCATTGTCCTGTCATGTTGGAGAAGTGTCTGTCCCTGTGTGTCCCCATTGCACCTCAGTGGACAGTGGAGTTTGTCCCCTCTACAGCCTTGGTTGAGAAGGAGGCTTTCCAAGTCTTGTGGTAGGGAGTGGATCCCGCAAGTCCCAGCACATTCTCTGTGACAGTGTCAGCTTTTTCACCTGGGGAGGTCAGGCAGAGGTGAAGGCACCATGCTGTAGTGCTGGGCATTCAGAAATACCTTGATCTGATGATTCCTTGGACCTTTGTGTGGCAGCAAGTTGGGAGACGTGTGTTCTCTTGGGAGATTGCCGCTCTTTCCCCTGCTCGGGTTTTTCCTGTGATGAGTAATGCATTGAGTACCACCAGTAAATTGTAGAGTGGAGACAGAAATATGTATCTGTGCATCTTTATCTATTCATGAGCCTTTTTTGTTATTACCCTGCTGGAACTGAAATTCCTCAAGCTGCACAGCCCAGCTGCTGTAAGCCTGCAGGACAACACTTTGACTGTAATTTGGTTTAAAGCACCTTTTTGTTGTTAGCCGTGTTAAAGGATCTTACTGCAAATGAAAATTGGGCTGTAGCGCTTTTATCTGCTGCATGCTCTCAGGGAAGTGAGGTGCTGCAGTGGTGGAGTATAGTGTGATGCTGAACAAACCTCGGCACTGCTCCTGTGCTATTTCATGGCTACCTAGAGCACTGTTTAACAGCTTCCCTTTTATGGTGTTGGGGTGAGATTATATCCTTGCTTTTCCCTCTCTGAAGCTGCATTGATACATGGGAGAGCTCCAGGAGATGGGAATGCCTGAAGGTACAGCAGGGGAAGCCAGGCCTGCTCAGGTATACCAAGGGCTTTGCCCCTTCCCCACTCACACAGGGCAGTAACACGAGGCTGTTTGCAGGGATCTGGCACAGAGGCAGAGCAGTGCTGGGATTCCAGTCTCCACTTTGGAAGGAAAAGGAGATGCCAAAGGAGTGTGAGGCAGTAGCATGTTCTGAGCAGCTGTAGTGCCACCTTTTAGAAGGAGAGTGAGCTTTGGGAGCACCCCATGTACCATCACTTGGTGATGATAACAAACTGCTGGTGCCCGGAAACTGATTCTGCAGGGTCCAGGGAGTTTCCCGTTGGTGGTGGGACACTGAGGTTTTTGCCCTCTCAAGCTGGCTCCAAGCTTTCTGGGAAGGAAGGTCTGAAGGAAGGTGTTTAGGGTAATTTCTCAAGTTCATGACTACTCCTTTTAACATGCAAATGCCAGCAAGAGTGCTCAGCTGCTTTGCTTTGTAATGTCAGGCTCTCGAGAACTGTGTGTATATTTTTGTTATGTCTCAGCCTGCTTTCCTTCTGCCAGTGCTACATGCTCTTTAAAGGAAGACTTCATGTACTATGTGCCTGATGGCCTGTTTTATATCTTCAGCGGTACCACTGGTACCAGGCAGTATTACCCTGCTTTCAGTATCTGATTATGAAAGTTGTGGGGATAAGCAGAGGAGAAAAAAAATAGTATGATGCCAAAAGCCTTTCTACCTGGGCTGTGTGCAGTAGTCCAGAGCCGTGGTAATGATCATGTTAAAGTCTGGTACCAGTCATCTGGGCTTGAGCCTTCTTGCTCGATTTATTGAGGAGCTGAAAAGCTGGCTGGTGACCACTTGTTCTGTATGATTCCTTGCAGTTGTAACTGGTTTTATGCACTCCCACACACATGATCAGACTTGTCTGAAAAGAAGAAGTATTGACCTCCTAACCTCATGCCTGTCCCAGGTGCCTCCTCTGTCTTTATACTTGCAGTAGATAAAAAAGCAGCACTTATGGTCCTTCCTCCTTGCAGCCTGACCACTGCTTCCAGTTTATTTTTCACCACAGTGGCATGCCCTTTCATTTTCCTCTTCTGACTAATGTCACAGGAGAATCCTCTCTTATATTCCCTCTTGTTTTACTTTGTGTATTCATTGTTCTGTATTCTTTCCAGGTCTATGTTAGATTTTTGTTCACCTGTTGCCCTGTATCTTTGGTACCCCCTGACGCTCTTCATGTTTCTTAACTGTTCTTCCTGTAGTCCTCAGGAGAGTTTTTGTGCTCTGTAATTCAGGTGTGCATTCTGGGACTGTCCTGCAGGATTTGGAGTTGTAGGATGGTGTTGCCAGGATCTGAAGTATCCTCTAGACTCTTGATGTGTTGCAGAACGGTCTGAAGAGCCCTTTGGAATATATTTGGTTTCTGCAATGCTCTTGGGCACATGGTGCAGTTCTTGGGGCTCTCCCATGCACTCCAGGAGTTGGACTTTAATGATTGCTGTGTGTCCCTTTCAGCTCAGGATATTCTGTATTCTGTAGTCCATGCAGGTGAAGTGGATGGGTGGTAGCACTTTGCTGAAGTGCTGCCTGATCTGTGGCCTGTTTTTGATGTACAGAGCTGCTGGAGAAGGTTGTCTGGGATGAGCCATTGCAGAGCAGTCTTTAAGATTAGCCTTTCTGACCCTGAGTCTTTAGTGTCAGAAATTTATAGGCAATGTGCTTCCAGTAAATTCCTCCAAGCAGTCTGTTCTGCTTTTGGCAGTCAGGCAGGCTTCTTAGATCAGCACACATGCACAGTTAGCCCCAGTTCTGAGGTTAGAGTTATCTGTGGCTCAAGACTGACCAGATGTTTGAGTGCATCTGGAAGCCTGTTCTCTTACTTAGACATGCAGAGGCTTCCTCTTCCTGTCTGTGCAGACAGACACCGCTTGTATCCATTGTTCCAGTAAGTACTGCGGCACCACTGGGGTGCCCTGGATGATGAAGTCTGTGCCTGCTGCTGGTGTAAAGTGAGTTGAAAGGATTCAAGCAGGATCCATGTAGTCCCATCTACTCTTCTGTCCCATGGGAACACCACAACCCTGTATTGAGGTATCTCAGGTGATGCTGTGAGGTGTATTTTCCAGCAGAACAAATTTAAATCTGATTCTGACTTCCGGATAGCTGATGGTTTTGAGAGGTTTTAAAAGCTAATTTAAAAAAGATGCTATTTTATCCCTCTGTGTTTACAAGTGGATACACTGAAACCACAGGGCAAGTTTGGCTTGCAGAAAAATTTTTTCACTTATTTTCCAAGGTATTGCACGTTCTTATCTGCTACTCAAGAAAGAGTACTGGGCTGTGAGGGGTCTTTACTGGGTGTCTGTCTGCCATGCGCAAAACTTTACTTCTGCCTGTTCAGCAAGTCTGCCTGCCAGCTGTGTTTTGTGTTACTCATTTTCTTGATGTCTTGCTGTTGTGTTATAATCCCAGCTGTCAGCCAAGCACTGCACTCATTAAATTCCCATTCCATGCAAGAGAGGTTGCAAGAGAGCACTGGAAGGGTGAGTTGTTGGGTTCAGAGAATGACAACTTAATAGCTAAAGCAAAAGTCACGCACAGAAGCAAAGCAAACCAAGGAATTCATGCACCACTTCCCAGGGCAGGCAGGTGTTCAGCCATCCCCAGGAAAGCAGGCTCCATCATGCGTAGCAGTGACTTGAGAAGACAAACCCCATCATTCTGAATGTCCTCTCTGCTCTCCCCCCACCCTCCCTGGCTTATTGTGCGGGGCATGATGCCATATGGTATGGAATATTGCTTTGGTCAGTTAGGGTCAGCTCTCCTGGTGATATCCCCTCCCAGTATCTTGTGCACCCTCAGCATGCATGCTCGCAGTCATACGACAGGGAGAAAAGGCCTTGGCTTTGTGCAAGCACTGCTCAGCAATAATAAAAACATCTCCATAATAACAGCACTGTTTTCAGCACAAATCCAAAATTCAGCCCCATACCAGCCACTGTGAAGAAAATGAACTCCCCCCCAACCAAAACCAGCATAATCAAAGTGGGAAGTTCACGCATGATGCTGCACCACCTTCTGATTAAGTGTCACAGCAGTTTCTTTGACGAAAGGTGCCTGGCTGTGCTGAAGTGAGAGGTGAAAGTGATAGAAATCCTGCTGTCCTTGTTTGCTTCAGCAAGTAGTGCCAGTTTTTGACTTGATGAAAGGCATAAGTTGGGTAAGTGTTGTGCCTGAATCATGGTGTGCTAGGGTCGTGCTCTGCTGCTGCTTTTGGTAGATATGCAGATGATGTATCAGGCAATACTGCTGATGAGAAGACGCAGTGTTACCTTTCAGGAGGAGAAAGCCCAAGCCAATATTCTTATGCTTTTATTTAATGAAAATGGAATTTTTACCTCAGGACCTGAGAAAAATAATGGTCAAAGAGAACTTTATGTGTGCAAAGTCACTTTAGGAAAAGTCCATGCTGTCAAGCTGCTGAGCCAGGTGACCTGCTGGCTTGGCAGCATGTTTTCCTTAAGCCCTCTGCTGCAGTGGCCTGGCGTAAATGCGTGTACTTACTCAGCTGTATCTCCCTCTCTCCCAGCAAAATGAGCTGAACTCCTTCCTGTGGACAATCAAGAGAGATCCCCCATCTTATTTCTTTGGCACCATCCATGTCCCATACACGCGTGTCTGGGATTTCATCCCAGAGAACTCCAAGAAAGCCTTCCAGCAGAGCCATATTGTGTACTTTGAACTGGATCTCACTGATCCCTACACCATCTCAGCTCTCACCAGCTGCCAGCTCCTGCCACAGGGAAAGAACCTCCAAGATGTGCTGCCCCATGACATCTACCGCCGGCTGAAGCGGCACCTGGAGTATGTCAAGCTCATGATGCCGTCCTGGATGACCCCAGACCAACGGGGCAAAGGGCTGTATGCAGATTACCTCTTCAATGCCATTGCTGGCAACTGGGAGCAGAAGAGGCCGGTCTGGGTGATGCTGATGGTGAACTCCCTGACAGAGGTAGACATCAAGTCACGAGGCGTGCCTGTACTGGATCTGTTCCTGGCCCAGGAAGCGGAGCGGCTGAGGAAGCAAACAGGCGCTGTGGAGAAAGTAGAAGAGCAGTGCCACCCACTTAATGGGCTGAACTTCTCCCAGGTGAGGTGGAGTGGTGTGCAGGGTGCCAGGCTAGCTGCTGAGCTGGATATCACAGCAGCAGCAGCATGGGCTGGGGTGTGGGGTAAGTGCTTTCTACCCAGAGACTTGTGTCTGCTCCCTGCAGCCCTTGCCTTTGCCTGCACCCTCAGGAGAATTTGCTAGCACAGGAGATCAGGCCAGAGATGAATTCATCCAGGCCTGGCCTGGGAAGACCCCTGTTCTCTTCCTTGGGCAGCCTTGGGCATGTTGCACACTCAGAGACACGGAATCTTTGGTTGTGTGCTCTTTTACTCTGACTGGGCTGCACTGCAGGAGCTCAAGACAGGCTGGGGCTTAGTGTCCAAACTTGATTAGTAATAGCAAGTTAAAAGAAAGAAGTGATTACTTGGGGAAAGCTGGGGTGCTGTGAGTAGTGCTGAGAAGTAATTGCTGGTTAGAAAGCATCACAGAGAGTATTTTTATGCCCTCAGGAATAGGGGCCCATCATCTTCACTTGGAAAAGCATTTTTTGTTGGAGTTTCTTTTCCCCTTCCTTTGTTACCAGGTGAGGATCAGCACGGCACAACTTTCTTCAGGGATCTTCACAGACTAGTATAGACCCTGGTGCAAATGCCTTTATGTTTGCAAACCTGTTGGAGTTTAGCACTGTTTTTCATGGAGCAGAATGACCTCTATGTTGTCAATGTGTTGGATGAGGTGCTCCTCTCTGAACAAAATATACCAGGCAGTAGTGTCTGTTGTCTCTGCCCAGTGGGATCACAGGCATAACGCTGGTGTCTGATGTGGGGTACCTTCACTGCAGGGCAGTGCTAGTTTGGAAGTGGAATTTGCTTAGGAATAACCAAGATCTGCATTTTGCAGTATGCCCTAGTAGCACAAGATTGGAGGACCTTTAGTCGTAGGGCTGGGGAGTTCTGGCTCATGCCCAACCTTCTCCCCTGCATCCTGAAGCCTGTCTGATGCACAGTTTGGAAGGGAAAGAGCAGAAGGGGAGTGCAGCATAGCAAGGGCAGGGACAGCAGCCCAGGACAAATATCTGAAGTGCTGCTACCCCAGACAGCATTGGTGTGGGGACCATGCTGCAAGGAATAGCGCAACAGCCCAGGCTGCATCACTTGAGGCATCCTTAACTGCAGGCAGGCCTTCTGCACTCCTCTTTTCCATTGTTTGGAGTTGGGCAACCTCGTTTGCATCTCCAGTCTTTTGCTTAAGATGGTGCTTTGAATCCTTCTGTTGTTGCTGTTTGCTCGCAGCTAACCTGGGAATAGGCTGGGAAGTCCCTCCTTTTCCACCTCTTACCTGGTTGAGGATTTGTAAACATTATTTCCCATGTTTTTCTTTTGCTGACATTGCCCCTAGTTTATCATGATAGAAGTGGAGGCATGGGCATTTTTCTCCACTGCCTTGTAAGAAGGTGGTAGAGAGACTGAGATAAGTTGACTGCAAAACAAATCCCTGCTAAGGTCATGTAAATGCTGACTCTTAGGCCTTCACAGCTTTCTTCAGAGAGCAGCTGGTTTTGTGCTATTTTGCAGATGGGATAAATACCAAGAGATCCAAGAAGCTGCATGGGCAAGGGACACAGAGCTGCAACATCCAGAATTGCCCAGCCTTGTGAGAAGGCCAGAGAGACAAAAACTGCAGGAGAACCTAGCCTCTAGTTGGAAAAGTCATGCCCTGGGTTGCCCCACGGTGAGTGGAGGTGTGCATTTGCTTCACAAAGACTGCAGCTCCTTCCATGCCTGCTCACTTCCCGGAGAAGAAGCACGCTACCCCTTGAGGGAGCAGGTCTGGAGGAGCTACTGCACTGCAAATTCATACCTCCACTGCTGCTCACTACTAGATTTCCAATACAGGCAGCTCAAGGAGAAGGAAAACCAGAGGCAGATGATTTTTGTGCTTCTAAGCCAATTTCATGGCTGTTTTAGAAATTGACTTGTGAACTCTCATGGTATAAGTGTTTGATTTCAGAGCTTTCTTGTCAGTTTGTTCAGGCAGTAGAGTTAATTATGTGTTTAATAGAAACCAAACAAAGAGTTTGAAATAGGCTTTTGGGAAAATATTTTCTTTAGTGAGTTGCATTTTGGTAACCCCCAGTATTGGGCCACTTCTGTGCAAACACACAGGCATGACTTAGAAAATACTGTTGGGAAAGCAGAACAAAACCAATAAGGAATAGGCTAACACTGTGCAAGAAATATCATAGAATCACAGAATGGCCTGAGTTGGCAGGGACCTCAAAGATCACTTAGTTCCATCCCCTCCACCATGGGCAGGGAGGATCTTTCGCTAAGATCAGGCTGCTCAAAGCCCCATCCAACTTGGCCTCAAACGCTTCCAGGGATGGGGTATTAACAGCTTCTCCGGGCAACTTGTCCCAGTGCCTCACCACCCTCACAGTAAAGAATTTCTTCCAAATATCTAAACTAAACCTATTCTCTTTCACTCTGAAGCCATTCCCCTACATTCTTGTAGGCTTCCTTCCCATACTAGAAGGTGCATTATAGGTTACCCCAAACCTTCTCTTTTCCAGGCTGAACAATTCCAATTGTCTCTTTTCCTACAGGAGAGGTGCTCCTTTCTTCTTCTCCTCCTCTGGACCTACTCCAACACAGCCATGGTGCTGGGACCCCAGGGTTGGATGCAGGGTTCCAGGTGGTCTCTCACCAGAGCAGAGCAGAGCAGAGGGGCAGAATCCCCTCCCTCCCCTGCTGCCCACACTGCTTTGGATGCAGCCCAGGACACGTTTGGCTTTCTGGGCTGGGAGTGCCCATGGCTGGGTCATGTCCAGCCTCTCACCCACCAGCACCCCCAAGGCCTTCTCACAGGGCTGCTCTCCATCTGTTCATCCTCCAGCATGTGCTGGTACCGGGGATTACCCTGACCCAGGTGCAGCACATGGCACTTAGTCTTGTTAAACTGCATGAGATTCCCATGAACCCACTTGTCAAGCTTGTCCAGGTCCCTCTGGATGTCATCTAGGGAAATGCTTTTTTTTCTTACAGCAAAGTCACAGATTTTTTTACTTAGCACAGAAGCAAGTTCAGTGTTTTCAGTATGTTTCTGCATAGGGTTTGCTTTTTCTTTTACATCCAAACTAATTATTCTGGCTGGTAAGGCAGACTCCCAGGCCACTTCCAAACCATACATTGTTACTGGCTTGGTCCCTGTTTTGATCTGTTCTACCGAACAAGGCCTTGTTGGTGTATGTTATTGCAGGTGAAGGTCTGGAGCAGTTTATTGTTGTCTCCCTGAGCACAGTGCTAGTAACTGCAAAGTACAGACAAACCCAAATTAGCAACTTCCTTCTCCTTGTGAAGAGAGAACAGTAAAAAACTGAAAAAAAAACCAAAACAAAAAACACATACAACAGCCAAAAGTGCCTGTCAAGGGGCTCTTCTTCTTTGGCCTTTTGTACCAAAGGCTTTTGGTTTATGACTCTCTTATTTTATCTGCCAAATCTCTCTGTTCATGCTCAGCTCAGGCTGTGTGCCCACATTGCCAAATGATAAAAGTATCATTTCTGTTCAGTACACAATGATGTGTACAAATCTGTGAAATACTTTACTGCCTTCTCAATCCCTCTCTTGTTCCAAGTTCTGTGCAACTTTAGGAGTATGGAAAGATTAGTTTGTCTCCATGCCAGGGCCATGGTATTTATTTTTCCTCTTTTGTGCTGTTTCCATCTTAGCTTGTCTTACAGACTTGTTCACCCACTCCACCTTCTTTGCTGGGTAGTGCTTCTCTTGTTGCAATACCCTGCATGGGTCTCATTCCTAGCTGCATCTAGGCTTTGTAGCTATGTATGATCTGCCTCTGCTGACTTTCAGCATGGAGTCAGTCCCTCCCAACTCCTCCTTTCCAGTTATTGTGGAGTTATTTGGGCTGGAGTTAGTGCTCCAGCCCAAAACAGCTTTGCTGTTGGCTTCAGTAGCGTCACGAATGTCAGTTCATTACTGGCTCAGAAGATGAGAAAGTGTTGGCCCTTGTCTGTGCCAGGCACTTGCTTTGGTACACTAAGGTAGTGTTCAGGCTCTATTCCTCACAAACTGGTCTCCAGTTGAACACAAGAAGTTTAGACTTATGTCTGCCCATTGTGTGGGCCCGTGGTTAAGTGTGTAAACACTGTCCAGCCATCACTACTTCCTAGCCACAACCCTGGCCAGTTTGGCTTCTTCAATACTGGGACACTTGGTAGAAGATTCTTTTCTTGATTTGAGAACTGTCTCCCCACATGACTTTACTGTGGTCATACCTTGTCACAGCATTCTTCCTACCTGAGCATCTGATTACGTTGCTGCATATTCAGATGATGAAATACTGGCTCATGAAATCCTGGCTTCTGTCGCCACTGTTCCGGCTGCGGGGTGACAATTGACCCTTGACAGTCGCAAGCTCGAGGGGATGCTTACTATTAAAGAGGCGGGAATGACTGAGGGTTGATTAGAAGCTAATTTATTAGAGCATCAGATGTAATCACATTTAGGAAGGTCAACCTCTGAAGACAAGATAATGCAGCAGACATGCCAATATATACCCTTGGCTATAGTGCTTCCCTGTCCTATCCAACCAATCAACAACTTCACTAAATGAAAGTGGCCTTCAGTGGTGATATGCCGCCTCTGCATTCAGAAGGGTGGGGAGTTTGTTTCAAAGAGCCTGGGCTCTGTGGTAGGGGTTTGAAATCCCAAACCGTGAACTTTGCTCCTTGCACTTGCACTCTATATGCCTATCAGCCAGCTGGATTTTCCCATTAAAAATGCCCTTAGCTCAGCATATTACAGAAACAGCAGACACAGAAGATGTCAGGTGGCAAACGTGGCTTTTGTCCTTGCTGCTCCCAAGGAGTTTCATTGTGACTGTCTGGCTGCCAGTTTTACAGTGTGAGCATGCTGGTGCACTTTCCTTTTCACTCAGTGAGCAAGGGCTGAGGAATGAAATGTGTGCACTGCTCTGAGAGCTCTTGTGAGTGGGTTATCCTGCTAACTGCTGACAAGTGCACTAGACTGGGTTATCCTGCTGTCCTCTGACAAGTAGTGCTAAACTGGTGAGCTGGTTGGCAGGTGCACTGTGTGTCACTTGAGATGCTCCAGCTTTGAATGAGGGCACTGTTGCTGCAGAGGAGCATAGCCCTGTCAGCAGGCTGAGAGGTGCCAGGCATCATGGCCACTCAAGGTAGCACACAGAAGCACTGAGCTGAATGCTTTTTGGAACAGCTCAGCCAAAAGTAAGGAGCTTGGAGCGTGGCAGAGATGTGGCCTTGGCTTAGTCAGCTGTTCAGGAGTTGGGTCCCCCGGTGTGAAGCTTTGTTCCGCATGTTCCCAAGTTCTGATAGAATTACAGTGATGGATCATGGTGGTCTGATGCTGTGGCTCTTTCAGATGCCTGATCCCAAGAGCTCACTACTTATTGTTATTACAGAACTCAAAGCATGGAACTCTAGCTGCCAGCTTTTCCCTTGGACAAAAGGGTTGCAACTGGTCTGGACACCTTAAATGCCTCTGGAAGTTGTGGAAGACAGCTTCCTTTCACACCTAAGAACGGGACTGCACTCCTGTCACCCTCCTGTCCAGTACTGGTGGGATGGTACTTCTGGCCTAGACTTGATTGCAAGATCCACGGGGATCTGTGTTGGCTCCTGCATTCCAACTGACAATGTTTCTGACTCATGGCAGTGGTTCTGAAGACTGATATTTAGTTTTCATCAACAAATTCAGATGAAAAATAAAGCCCAGCTTTAGTTTTCATCTGTTTGATTTTAAGGGTTTGTATTCTGATGAGGAGCCTCTGCTGTACTTGTGTAAGCATTACAGCTGTAACCAGTTTGTCCTTTAATGTTCTATTTGTTGAGCCTGTCCCAGAAGTGCACATTTTCATGTTAACTGTTGACTCAGCTCTTCCCAGGCCTAGCAGCATCTGTCTTGTGACATGGCAGCCATGTGTGTACATGGTGCAGGGGTATTGTCACTGTCCTCATCTTTTTTTGTTATGCATCTGTGTTTGGCTATGGTTCTTTCAGGCACAGCGGTTTTCTGAGCGCTCATGCTTGGGGCTGTCAAAGTCCTTTTTACTCACACTACTTCCCAGGGAAGAAAAAGTGTTACTGTTCTTGTTTGTCCGGTCCCTGTCTGCTCCCTGGTCAAGGTGAACTTGCAAGACAACTTACATGTTCTTTCTCATCTGTATTTACATTTTTCGGTCTTCTAAGTTCTGCTTCTGTTCCTCATGTTTTCGGTATGTGAAGTGTTGGTTTTGTATTTCTCTAAATTCCTACTGCCATTTTTTCCTGAGAAAATTATTCATGGATGCTGTTGTCTTACTGCAGAAAACTTGCAAAACACTATCAAGATTTTTGGAAAGGGTGTGGTTTCCATTATACTTATTGACTTAAAAGTGTCTATATCCTATAATTATTTGCAATAATCTTCATTAAGGCTTTTATTAGATAATTTGAAAGATTGATTGCAAATAGGATGAGGCTGAACATAGTTTTAAGATAACTGTTTATTTTTCTGACCTAAGGCAAAAATGAAAGAGTAGGAACAATTCTTCATTTTTTGTTGATAATAGAGAAAATATTGGATTCCTCAATAAAATTCTTACAATACAGCAAGCTTAGCAGCTATATGCACATCCACACCAGACATCATCCATTTCCAGCATGCCTGGATGAAAGATGCTCAGACACTGAGGTGTGTGAACAGTTTCAAACGGATTAGATGGATGGATGAAGGACAGTCACAGCAGGGAAACTCATACATGTCCCAAGTGCCATCTCTGGCTCAAGACATTTCTCAGCTCCTGGCAGCTTGAATTGAGGGCGGGTGTGAGTGGAAGAGTTGTTCTGTAGTTTGTGGGCTTCTGCTCCACTGGGCAGGTGTGGATAGCTTGTTCCCAAAATAGAACTGAGATGGGCTTGGAAGCTGATATGGAGTGGGTCAGCTTAAGTAAGTTTGGCCATGTCCCTGCTGGAGCATTGGGTTGTCCACATGTTCTCCCTTTTCACAAAACTTACCTTTCTTGAGCATGCAGAAGTCACATGTGAACAGTTGAGTATGTGGGGAGTAGTTGGCTGTGAAATCTGAAACCAGGGAGAGGTTTGGGAAGGTTTATTCATGGATCTTGAGAACAGTCCTGTCAATTAAGACCAAGTGTGTAACAGTCTGCAAGTAACTGTGATGGCAGTCCTGGCCTATTACTGTTTGAGGGAAGATTTAGATGACTGGCCTCGTGCATTTCTCAATCCCTTTGTTCTTAACACGATGAGCAGGATTGCTAGCTTCAGCCAGAACTGAGATTAATCTTTGACAAAAATAGATACACTCGACTTCTGCAAAGTCAAGTCTGGTAAATGCATTATGAGACTGTTCTAGCAAATAAAATTTTAATTTTTAATGGCAGGATTTATGTCCTTTTGTGTAACCTGTTTTGCTTTTTGAGTGCATTCATTAGCAACACATAATGTTAAGGACTGATTTGCATCTTACTCACTCAAACCCTTAATTTCTATATGGATCATCAGTGTATCCCACTCCCTCCATATTCCCCAGACAGCACCATGTGAGAAAAATATTTATATGTATTTTAGGACCATCAGGCTGTCAAACCTCAAATTAACTGGGTTTGCAGCTGTGCATTGAGTCTGGCTGAATTCGCTGCAAAGAAATCAGTTCTTCCTGGTGCTGCTTGATGCAGACAGCAAGCATTATTCCATTCTCTCCAAGGTAAAAGCTGAGATTCTGGCTGCCTTTGCCAAGTATGTCTGGTGGAGAGATATGGTCACACTGGCCACTTGTAATAGCTGTAGGGAGAGACCCCACTGAGACATGGTTTGTGGGGAGAATATTGTGCCTTGTTGCTGTCTTGAGAGTGGCCCATGTAGAGTTAGCCCCTCTGCCTTTCAGCTGGCTCACTGGGATGTCACACAGGATGAGCCATCCTACCACCACCAAGGACATGAGTTTCATGGTGTGCTTCACTTGGCTGAGTGGGGAGGCTGTGCAGCCCTTCTTCGCTTTGGCTTGGGAGAAGTCAGCACAGGAGGGGATCATACAGTTCCTTGGCTTTGCTCTTCCATCATCTTTTCTTCCATCATCTTTTGGCGTTTTGAAGAGCTTCCTCCAAGCTCAGGGGGAATGTTTGTGTTTCTCATGGGAACATATTGTATAAATAACACCAGATACTCTACACTAGCAGGAAAGCTGCAGCCCTGTTCTGGTGTGCTGCTGGAGGTATCCCAGCACAAAGTGGTGTTGAGGACTCTAGTACTGACACTACAGTTCCCCTGATTCAGTGTAGGCCAAATTTTCAGGTAAAAGCTTTACCTTTGTTTTGGACATTGGCTTAACTTCTTAAAAATTCTAACCACTGGGAAAATTTCATACCAAACTCCTTGGTAGCTCTTTGAGAGAGGAACTAAAATCCTGTCACTGTTGGTGTATTTGGCAAAATGGTCTCTGGAAGTTTTTAAGGCTGAAATGTCTGTATTCAAGTACTTGCAGAGAGATGAGTCCTGAGATGAGGTGTATCTATAATCTTGAGAACAAAGTGACTAATATAGACAGGTAATGCACCTTTCGGTCTTGTGTTGGCCACTACATTTCCAGTTTTACAGCAGCCTGTATATATGGATTGACTCTGTAAAATGCAGGCGTGTCAGGAGTGGTTGGAAGCTTCTAACAGAGGCATTTCTGATAAAGCAAATCACACCTTGCAGCCTAAGTCTGAGCTCCTGTACAGTCTCTGCTGCTCAGCCAGTGTACAGTAACTTGTTATGCTAAGGTAATTTGATCACAAGTTTCACCCCTGTGTGAATTTATAAGGCTTGCTTATAAAGATAAATGGGCTATTGTCACAGCTGGAGTCCCATGGGATAAGCTGCATTTTTGTAATGTTCAAAACCAAAGTAGCTACAGCCATGTTTTCTAGCAAGGATGAAATGGAGAAGGAAGAGAAGGTAACACCACATGTATTTTTATTTGCCTTGAAGGAGTTGGTAAGTCAAGACATGGAAAGCTCAAGGTTTTAGTTGATCAGCAGTAATGCAGGGAATGGAAGAACTTGTTACCAGTATTTCACAGTGCCTGGGCGAGCATCTCCTTGAAACTCTACCAGAGAACAAGAGAAAAATTATACTTCCATTTAGGTACTTCAGCACTCTGAGAAAGCTATTCACCTAAAACACATATGTGAATAAGACTGTCTAGGAAGTATTGATGCTGTCTTAGAGTAATGCAATCTCAGACCTTGTCCGGGTTAATAAAATATGAATTAATCACTGAACTTAGTTAAAAATAATAATGACTGAACTTTATTTTTATGTGAAAAGAGAATATATAGTCCCAACCAAAAATATGTATGATTGGTGCTCTAAGGGGGGGTCAGTTTTTTGAAATGGGAAAGAATTATATGCCAAATAAAGTAGAAGGAAGAACTTAAGCATACAATGGGAATGATATTTGGGAGTTGTTCAAGAATCCTAATTAGGTCCTGATAAACCACAATTCTGCATTTGCAAAGACATTTTTTTTCATTTTAAAGAAAGGTGGTTTGGTTAACAAAGGAGATTAAAGCAGCAAAAAACCTCAAAATACAATTAATAGAAAAATAGAGCAAGCAACATAAACAGGTAATCTGTAAGCAAAGGCAGACGATGGGGAAACTGAAGGGTACCAGTGAAGAGCTTTTGGGCAGCAGATTTGAGCAATAAATTCTTTAACTGTATCAGGGATTCCTGAAATCCTAGCAGTGCTCTAGGCTCCATACTGACCAGGAGTGAAAAAGCATATTAAAAAAGTAGTGTCAGAAATAATTACTGTTTATTTTGTGATATTTGGAAAGGAGAAGATTATCTGTAGCTTGGTCATAAGAGAATTTTTTCTGCTCTGCTGACAAATTGTTTCCAGTAATTGGCAAAAATGTTAAATGTCATTGTTTTTAAATGTTAAAAACAATGGTTAACTTACAGTCCATAATTTTTAGAGACTAAGCCAAGGATCTCTTTGAATCATTAACTGCACTTGAAAAAATTCAGGGGAGTGGAAAAAAAACTACTGTTAGAGCAGTATTCTGGAACAATGAGGGAGTAGCTTGCCAGACTACCCAAAGTTCAGTTTGGTCAGAGCACAGAAAGTCTGATAAGCTCTGCAGCTGATGAAGAATTGAGAGAAGACAGTATGGTACTAGCCAATTTTCCCTGCATGGGAAACTGGCTTTGTCAGACAGCTTCGTCATATGAGTATGATTTTTGGTAATTGGTGACAAAATTACACATAGCTTTGGAAGCTTTTGATCTGGTTCCTGGTCATGCTTTTATATAGGAGTACCCACCAGACAGAATCAAAGTGGCTTATTGTAAATAGCCTGGAGTATTTGTGCATCTTGTGAAACAGCTGCAGATGGGGAGTCATCCTCCACCAGGGAGTAGAGAAGCTAAAAAAAAATTGCGTAAAGAAGTACTAAAGGTGTCTCTTCCTGGCCCTGCATTACCCAGTAGCTTTGCCAGTGATACAAATACTGCATAAGTGTTGGCACAAGCATGGGGATGCTGCACTTGGAGGGGGCGTAAACAACAGGTCAGCTGTTCTGTGTGAGGCTGAGCATCTGGAGCAAGGCACAGATGTCAAGCCAGCAAGACTGGAAGCCTTGTCTGGAATATCCTGGTGGTGTAACAGGCTTGGAAGATACCACTTAACATGACCGCCAAGCTCAGTAGTTCGGATGAGAGGGAACTTGCAGTCCTCAGGTGAGTGATAGAAGTAGGGGAGAGATGTTCTGAGAACCCTAGTGCAGGAATGCTGCCTAGTCCTGGTGGCAGCACTTCAGCATTGAAGAGCTGGATAGTGGCCCGGAAAAAGCTACATGATTATTCTGGGACCTGAAGACCATGCTTTTATAATAGGAAAGTTAAACTGAAAAACTGAACGTGATCTGAAAAGTTGTGTCCAGAGAAACAGACAAATCATTCCTTGAGTTTGCTTGGGTATTTGAGGCAGCAGGAAAATATAACAAATGCTGTATGTCTGTGGGAAACCAGGACATCTCTCTTGTGGCTTTGGATGGGCTGAGACCCGGACAGGGGGCTCAGGGAGCTTGGCATGAAGCCCAAGACCCTTTTGCCTTCAATCTTGAGCCATGGAAAAAGTTACCAAGTTATGTGAAGAGTTACAAACCAGGGAAAGTAGAATAGAATGAGTAGCTTATCACTGAGTAGAGAAATAGAATGTTAAGATTTATATGATAAGTGTACGGGGGGGTCAAGATGCAGGAATCTGGGCGTGTCCTGTCCTCCTTCCTTCTTCTTCGTGGCCTCCATCTTCTTGGTGATGGTGGCACTTTTGGATTGGTTTAGAGCAGAAACTAACTGTCTAACATAGGTGATAGGTATTGGGAATTAACTGTAAATAATGTCTACGTAGTTTATAGTATAAAAAGACAACACAGACCTGGGGGTGGGCAGTGTGCCTTGGACTGACCTGCTGAACGCATCACGGCTGGTCAGGGAGAACATGTTACAGATAAGAAATAATAAACAACCTTGGGAACGAAAGCAAAGCAGCTCTGACTCCTTCTTCGATCACCTGGCTGTGAAAAAGGACTCTTGGGAACATCGCAGGCAGGGGAATCCCGAGATATGTCTAGTGGCCTAGATGTTGAGGAAACACACTATCAGATTCAATATAATTGGTCTCTAGTCAAGGCAATTAGCCAGTTTAACAAATTTCCTTAGGACCTAGTGGAGCTGCCATTATTTAGACTTGAAGTTGCTGCCAAATATCTCTCTGAAACAGAAACTGTTTCTAGGTAGCTGCTGATTTGTGCAGGGTATCAATGTACATTTTGATCTATCTGGCCTGTGACTGTCTTCACTCTAATGTGAAACCAGACTTTTTTCTTACAATGAGGCTTAGGACAACAAGGTTTTCTAAAACAGAGGTACGGTGACTAACAGGCAAGAATGGTGGCAGCTGCAGGTCAAAGCTGTGTGCTCTTTGCTGCACATCCTCTGCAAATGGGCTGAGTTTTTAGGAACATTTAAATGAACTTGGAGAACAGTGGTTCTTGAGGTACTTGGTAGCTTGCTAGCTTGTTCTTAATGCCCTTAAGCATCAGCTCTGTGTGTCTATGTGTGTGTATGTGACAGGAACCAAAAGATTTGAAGCATGCAGTGCTGCAATGCCTGTAGAGAAAGATCCCTAAGGAGCAGGTACCACATCTTCTGGACTCTGTTTACCTGCTTAGCAAGGAGTGAAGTGGGACCTTGAAACCATAATGCTGCCTGGAAGCCACATTCCTGCTCAAGTTAGTCAGGAATGAGCCACTGGAGTTCAACAGCACCTTCATCTCCCTAAGTCCCTATCGTCACTTTAATGGTTTACATCTGTTCCAGGACACTGTAAAGGGCCTGTTTCTGTCTGGCACAGGGTAGGGGATGGCCCCCAGAGTGTGACAAGTGCAGGGATGCATGGCAGGTGGACAGAGTGCCCTGTGAGCGTGTGGTGTGACGCTGGTCCCCTCATATCTACAAAAGTCCTTGCCATACCTGGTGCTGTTAAGTGAGGGGCTGGAATTTTGGTAAGTGGTAACAGTCCCAGCTTGTCATTGATGTGTGGCACTGAGCACAGGGAGCACCAGACAGATGAAGAACGATTTAAGAAGCACCTGTATTTCCAGGTCCCCTTAATTCAAGGCTGTTCTGGAATACCAGACACTTTCCTGTGTGCTGTTGTTAAGATGGCTTGAGTTGGTCCCCAGAACAATGCTTTGTGAAGGTTACTGGGACAGCAGCAGTGTCAGGGACCCTGTGATGCATCAAGGTGGGAAATTGTGGCAGCAGTGGTGATGGTAGGTACCTGAATTAATTCACTCTTCTTGTTCATACTCCCAGTATTTCCTTCCCAGCTCAGATTCATACTGTCTGAGGAAGCTGCAGCATGTCTACATGTGGCACTGTAATGAATTCGCTGGGAGTAATCTAGTCTCTTTCAGCCAAAATTTGATTGTTATTTTAGGCTTGTCCACTTTGACAATAAAAAGTTAAAATTTCTGGCTTACCAAAGGAATAGTTGAGCAATAGCTCATTGCCAGTATTGCAAATCTGCTTCCAAAATGCCATTATGTTGTCACTGTTAGAGATAGCATTGTAATTAGGTGGGGACATCTCTTCTGTCCTCCCCATGCTCAGTGAGGGTTGGACACCTGGCCAAAGACATTGGCTTGCTCAGATAATTTTCTAACAGGTAGTGTTTCAAGGCTGTGTTTTGAAGACCTGTCTTGAGCATATCTGCTCCCTGTTGTGATGGATTAGAGAGGATGTTTTGCCTCTGTTGCTGGAGCATAATGTTTTTGTAATTCCAGAGATCATGGGCTTGCAGGGGGAAGTCTGTGGCACTGCTTTCATGTTTCATTTACCACATATGATTGTGCGCATGCAGCTGAGCAGACATCTAAAATTTAGAGGAATTAAGTCATTAGCTCAGGAACCTACATGAACTGGAGTCTGGTTTAGTTGATATGGTGATGTGAAGTCATAGGTTGGACTTGATGATCTCAAAGGTCTTTTCCAACCTAGTTATTTCTGTGATTCTGTGTGACTATGAGACAGGAGAAACAGGTGTTTCCACATACCATTGTCTTTAGCAGATGTATGTTCATTCATAATTGTTGCTTCTGTGTATCCTCCTACCAGCAGTGCCTCTCTGGAAGGAACCACCCTGCGGGCTCTTTGCTGAGCTCAGCTGGTGGCTGTGGTTTGTCAGGGAGTGCAGGACTGGATGCTGGCGTAAAGCAAGTTCTCAGCAATGCAGTGGGGTGATGGTGGTGACTTGGTAGTATCTGCCTATTTAACACAGTAGTGGTCCCATGTGCTGCATGCTTTTCTGTTCCTGCTCTTACTATAGATGATGGGGATCTCTTGAGAGCCTGTTGGTCCAAGCTGGTCTGTAGAACTGCTGCATGGTGCTAGGCCTCACCAAGTCAGGGCATTTGCCATGCAGTGTGGAGACAGAGTGGTCAAGAGCTTTGGGCACAGTGTTAATAGAAACATTCATGTTCAGTTCTAGTTTCCCATGAGATGGGTTTTTTTTCTTCTCTCCCTCTCTTAACAGCAATGTGTTTTAGGGCAGATGTCACTGCAGAAGTTAAATGAAATGTTACTTGGTGCTCACATGGTTGTATCACAGCAACAACAAACCCCAAGGTGTGTGTGTCTAGCTGAAGAAGGTCAGAAGTAAAAGCATAGGGATTTGAGTTACTCCCATTTTCTGCTTCAGATAATCATTCTTCCTTTTGTCCCACATCCAGGACTAGTTTTATAGAAACTCTCAAGTCAGGTCAGGTTTGCCTGATACTGTGATGCTCCATATAATCCTGCTGTTGTAATTTTCTCCACTGCCTCTGACTTCCACAGGCATCAGAAATTCAGTTCTGTTCCTCTTCAGGATGAACAGAATTCTTTTTTCTTCCCCCCTGCCAAATTCTGGGCTCATGCTCTTTTCTGGAATAAGCACAAAGGAGCAGATCTGGAACTGAGTTTTAACTGCATTCCTGCCTGGCTCCTTTTTACAGTTTAAAATCAACACTTGGCCAGAAGTTTGTTGGTTTTGTTTGGTTTGGTTTTTTCCTTTCATGTATTTTTCCTGGAATGCACACTGTTATTCACAGTTGGATAGGTTTGATGCAAGCCAGTGGAGTGCCTGAGCTCTGACTGTAATCAAGCAAGCACTTTTGCTTCATGTTTAAAGACAAAGGCTAACCATTAAGCAAAGTTCCTGACTGTGGGATGGCAGGCATCAGCCCTGCAAAAGCAATGCTGTTTGAACTCCTTGTTGTAGTGGCAGCAAGCCTCCTGGAAGCTGGTGTCTGCTGAAGGTTTCTTCCTCCAGCATCACACGCAGTATGTGTGATGTCCTGGCAGGTGGGTGCAGGGCTCAGGGCAGCAGGTCTCCCTCCTGTGCTCCTGGACTCAGTGTGCATGCACCAGGTGGTGCCAGGAGATGACCAAGAAGGAAGCCCAGATTCCTGGCAGTCTGACTGCCACGACTTTGCTGCACACTGTGTTGAAAATACCCTCTGGGCAGGACTGTATTCTTGGCTGGATTTGTAGAATCCATGCAGGTCTGCAGGTTGCACAATCAAAGGTGCAGGGAGGGGTGGGATAAAGCTTAGGTTTCCGCTCGCTGATAGCCCCTTGTGAAAAAAAAAGGAATGCTCTTCCCCCTAGCTGGGAAAGGGAGGCCAGAGCATGGGTTGATGATGTGGGTTCACCAGGGCACATGCTGTACTTAAATAGTGCCATTCCACTGAAGGTTGAAGAGCTTTCCAGGGTCAGGTGGTTAGAGCTGTGCAGACATTTGTCATCTTCCATCTGGCAGAGAGAACAAAAATGTGAATTGTTTCATGACTGGCAGCATGGCACTATTTGCTCTAGTGCTGCTGCATTTTCTCAGTTATTTTCTCCCTAGCTGAGGTTCCTAGTTTTATATACTCACCTGCCTTTCTCAAGGATGTTCAGTGAGCCAGAGGTTCTCCATGTTGCCACACTGTCTAAGGGCACAATGCAGTGCTTCTCTTCAAGTCTTTTTCTTCCTCCTCTTTCTCCCCTCTTTTTCTTCCCAGTCACCCATGCCAGGCAGAGGTGCAGTGCTGCTGAATTAGGAGAAACATCTGCTTTGAAGCTGGGATCTCATACCAAATTGACCATGATCTTCTTCAGTCCCAGGTTCTCCGCTTGTGAATGCTTGCCTCTACAGTGTCAGAGCTCAAGTGTTTGCATTGGCACTGCTTGTTTGCTTGAACTCCTGTTTGCTCTTTGTTCACACTATGTTTTATTCCAGACTGGCATTCCTAGAAACTAGGACTTAATTTATCATCCAGGGTCTAGATGTATGTCATAGAATATAAACCTGGAGATTTACCAATGTATGAGTATTGACATTAGATATTGTAAGTATTACATGAGGTTTTCAGACATCCTGTAGATAGCTTACTCTGGTTCTAATAACATTTGCCCTGGACAAGATGCTTTATTCCAACCCCTTCAGTCCCTAGAGGCAAGTGATTGCAGATTAGTTAGCTGATAGCAGGAATTTTATCTTGGCCACAGACGGTTCCAGCAGAGGATTTTATTGATGGGCTTTCATAGCTACAGTTGGGAAAGGACTCTTCTGAAAGCTGTACTGCATTTAGTTTTAATGAAGGCAGAAACTGTACTTGCCTCAGAGTGATGTGAGTAGAAGCAGTCATCCCTTATCTCTGCTATGACCTCTAATAAGAGTGGCAAGAGAAAATTAAGGTGCTGTCTTGTTGCTAAGACTCACAGGAATAAAAATCTGGTGAAGTGTCTCGGTCTCAGAGAGTGGTGACTGAAGCCAATCCATTTCTCAGCTTCAGCTCCTTTCAGGAAGATGATCTTAGCATCAGTCACATGCCATCTTATTTAGTAGTGGCAGAACCATGGTAGGAAACAGCTCTGTCCCAGCATGAGTCAAATAGCAAAGGCGTTGCTAGTTTAGGCTTCAAAACTGCCCAGCATGAGCAGCCGTGGGAAAATGGGTTGTGAAATGGTTGGTGCAGGAGTGGAGAGGGCTGAAGCCAAATTTCTCAAGGACAGAGACTATAAGTCTGAGAGATACTGCAGTCATTGAGTAAGTGACAGTGCATGATAAGTGGCACAGTGGAACAGCTCCTAGTGTTGGCATCACTGCTTTCCCCTGTGCTTCTCCCAGCCAGCTACGTCAGTGGCAGGCACTTGGCATGTTCTGTAGACATCTGGTTGCTCTTAAGTGTTTACATTTCATGCATATCTGCTCCTACTCTTTCTATCTGATGTTCAAGCAATGTGCAGCCTTGCAGAATTTGGCTCTAAGGTTTTTCAAGGTGGTTATTCTTACACCAGGCTCTGCCACTGAGATGTAGGGGTGAGTCACTTGTGCATTGCTTCATGTGGCAAATGGAGCGGCAGCTACATAAAGCAATGCTTAACTGCATAATTAAAGACACAGGGTGCAGCTCATGAGAGAGATGTTTAATGTTCTCTATGATTTTTCATGTATCAGTTCAGGTTTTAGATGTCCAGGTTGTTTGAGACGCCCCGTTTGTGGAGAGTCTCACAACTTGTCCTGGTGAAACAGTGAGGACTCCACACAGCTTTGCCAGCCATTAATCCCTTTGCTTATATGTGGCTAGTCAGGGCTTTGTAGACTCACAAGAAAGGCTTGTGTTGGAAGAAGCTGACAGGTTGGGGTGTGGAAAGACAGGAATGGGGCTCACTGGACTGTAGCCCATTATGGTTTCTATTTGACTGCAATCTTACAATGCTGTACAGCAAGTTGTCTGCAGAAGTATACCAAAGATTGCCTAGTACTGCCTCAGTAACTATTAGGGGTGCTGCCTGTGATAGCAGAGAGCCCTCTTCCTGTGTGGTTAAGAAAAGTGTTTCTTACCTTTTCATCTTTTGATTTGTGCTGACATGACTAGTAAATCTATCCCTGATGTGCAGCCTGCTACATTGTAAACTCTGCTGAATTTAATTAGCAGTTCTGTGCTCCATCTGATCAGACATTAGAGGGATACTCCAGTTATCCTTTGTAGATCAGTTACCTTCTCCTGAGCTAGCAGTTTACAAATGAAAATTGCACAACAAGACATCTTTATTCACTTACATTCTTTCCAGTGGGCAGTGAAACATGAAATTCCTGAACAGAGATTGAACATAGCAGTTGCCACTGTCACAGCACAGCCTGACTCATTAATGTCAATTTTACATTCACTGCTTATCTGTAAAAACTAGGAATTATGATTCTAGCTTGTCATTCTAAAATCTAGGGATTGGATTACTCAGAAGACATAGAAGACATACTTCAAAGGATTACAAACCAGAGAAGGGTCCAGTGATGACTGGCACAGCACAGCATAGTGGAAAATACATGCAGAAAATTGCATTTAGAAGCAAGGAAATTAGAAAGGATAAGAGGAGGATCCAGATACACTCTTAGCAGTGGTACACTGTAGAAAAAGATCATTGTGTCTTCTACAGGAGAATGAGACACGTTAACAGACTTATTTATCTGTTGTCTCCACTGATCTTTCAAAGTGGAAGTAGATAACTTCCCTAGAAGTGGGAAGGGAAAGCAAAAGGGACTAGTTTGGGACTAGATCTGCAAGAGAACTTTCCATTCAACCATCTACCTTGTAATGTGGTTTTTGTGTCTCCTGATCTGGACCTTCGGATAAACAGTGTTACTTGTTCCTGTGTTGGTGGTTTTTTCACAAACAGGTCGGGACTGCTGGGATATGTACCTTGAGCTTTTATTGCAGCATCATCCTCATTACATGGTTGAGACAGTAGAAAGATGGCAATTGCTCACGTCTTGCCAGCAGCAGCTGAAGATTTCTTTGTTACAGAGCATTTAAAAAACTTTCTAGCCAACAGCATATTGCTAAAGCTTACAGACAATTGTTCTAGCCAATCACTAAAAGCACACATACACCTGCTTCACACAATGCTTGCTTGTATGCTCTCTATTAACAATACACAATACTTCATTATTAAGCTTAAAACCTTCTACTATCTTGCTAAGCATATTTTATGCAGTCTTGTCTATCTTAGCCGAGCCTAAAACTCAAGCTGTTGTTTCATGTCCTTGCTTGCTGTACTATTGTAACTTTTTCTACTTTCAGACTTTGCAGCTGCAGCTAGTTCTAAGTTTTCTGTTCTTTCTGTTTCTAAGGCCTGCTTTTACAGCTTTCTGGAAATCTTTTTTACCTTCATTATTTCCCACAGTTCCGACAGGTCAAAGCATGTTAATCAGGTCAGCTGAATTAGTAAGTGTTGGCCTTAAATGTTTTCCAGGTTTTTTATCCTCTGAGTTCACGGTTTCCTAGCTTTTACTTTGTCTGCTAGAGGCAAGCAGTGTAGTATTTCACTAGGTAGCTAGGATGCAGTGCAGCAGCAGATGAGCTGGTATCACAGCTGGTGCATCCCTCCAAGGCCTGGCTAGCTTCTTATCCAGCTGTAGCCAGGAGGAAGAGTTGAACAAGATGCAGTTCCATAAAGGAGTGAGTCAGAATGCAACAAATGCTATTGCATAATTAGCTCACTAATTATTGCATAATTAGTAATAGGTTCAGAGGGACAATGTGTTGACATATCCATGTTAACTGTGCACATGACATCAGCTAGGCTGGCCTGGACCCTGCATTGCAGTGTAGCATGCTTTGGAAGTGCCCTACCTATGCACAATGGATCTCCCCTTGGAAAGAGATGAGCATAGACACTGGTGATGTTGTAGGACTGGGGTATGTGAAGTGGGAGAGCAGGGATCAGAAGCTCTAAACATGTGCTCTTGGTATCAGAACACCTGGCTGCATAGTCTCTTCTCTCTTACCTCTGCTCCATCATTGTCAATCCACATACTAGAGACTTGGCATCCAGTGAAAATGAAAGAAGGCTAAGCCCAAAGGACGCGTTCAAGGATGCCAGGCAAAGCTTGCAAGACAAGGTGTAGAGTAGGAGCAGGCTTTGGTGTTCGGGAGAAGGAGATGAAGAGTCTTACCTGCAAGTGGTGGCTGGAGGCAAGTTTCTGCAAGCAGATCCTGTGTGCTACAGGGGAAGTGAGTGCTGTTGCTGTTGTGTTCCTGCAGAGTCCCGTAGATCTTGTACAGGGTGATCAGGTGGTGTAGGGCCCTCCATGTCTCACCTATGCCCTGTGTCCTCAGCCAGCTCTGTGGCAGCGCTGCAATTCGCCAGTTCTGTAGCAGGCTTTGACTAGAGTTGCTCTGAGTATCTGAGGGAAACTCTTTTCTACCAAAAGTTGTGTGAAAAGGCCAGAGAGGCCTAAGTTTGAAAGAAAACCATGAACATGTTCGTGTAATCTTGATGATTGTTGGAAAAGACTATACTGTGGCTGGTATGTGGGTTTGGGTTTTGTTTGGGATTGTTTCTGGCAAAAGCATTCTTTTCCATTGAAGGATGCTTGGGATAATACGTGATGGAAAAAAAACCTGGTGTCTCCAGGCTGGGAAATTAAAATAGGGAGACCTGGCTTTAATTCTGAGACCTGCCATTACCTTTCTGCCTGTACAGTGCCTTCTGTTCCTTGTATAATATCGGGATTAACAGTGCTGTATGGAGCTGTCATGGAGATGCTGCAATGCATATGCTGTGCCAGTACTTGGAAATAGCAGTAGCAAAAGAATTCACAGGAACAGAGGATGGAAGCATGCTGCTTCTGCTGTTGACTTTCCTAAACAAATACAGCCTGGCCACATGCTGTAGTCACACTCTAGGTTCATTTTTTTTTTATCCTTTCCTAGCCTGAGAATCTAGTTCCCTTATTAGTAACAAGCCATTTCAGTAGCCTTTTAGGGAGGTAGAGTGGGGTTGTTACTGCAAAGCTGAGGAGACATGTGAGGTAATCTGTCTGCTTTGAGTGAAGCTGGATTTAGTTCCCCAGGAAGTCTAGGTTTTTCACATGCAGTGAAGCTGTGTTAATAAATTAGATTTCAGATATTTTCTTTCAAGAGATAAGAATGTATTTTTGGTAAAAAAGTAGAAAGCATGCATCAAGATTACAACACATACACTTTCCTGGATGGGTACAAAATCTGTCCTGTAAGCAACAGCCAAACAATTACCTAGGAGAAAAGCAAATACCAGAATAGGGATATTTTTCTTACTCTCTCCCCTGATCTGTTAATATGTCTTTTAATCTCAGGTGGTGCTGCTTTTGTTTATGATGGTTCCTGTTAAAGTATTTAGTGAACGTGGATTTTGTTCATTTATGTTGGTTTACTTTTAGCACAAATTTCATTTAGATTGACAGTGGCCCAGTATTCAGAGACCCAGCAGTAGCTGGGTGTTTTGTGTTTTGTCTCTTATTAGACCTCAGTTTTTTCAGCAGGAATTAGATTGTCATGTTGGGGAAGATTATATTCTGAAACACAAGTGGCTTCAGAGGATAGTGTTGCACCAGTGACTTTACATACCTTTGTGGAGGGGAGGATAGGTGTTGTCTCCTGATTTCCTTATTTTCAGGGTTCTAGTGAGTGTAAATTGAATTATTTTGGAGACCAGAACAGTATTTCACACTTCTGTCACCAATGGGCCTGTTAAAAAAACAGCAGGAGGGTAAGTGCCTTCAGACTGGGGAAGAGGGTGTGTTGGCAGATGCTGCTGTATGGCCTGAAGATAATGTTCTTGAAAGTTTTTGTCTCATGAGTGCTTTGTCTCATAGTTAAATGAGTTATACTGAGTCATGGCAAGTTTTAGTTCAAGCCTATGTGTCATGTTGATGGGTTTGTGTTTAGGGCAGGGGGTGACGTACAATTTCCTGTAGGCTTCTTGCAGTGTGAAGAGCATCCCTTTGCTCCTGCATGTGATGTTTGCCAGTTAAGTAAATACGTATTGGCTGAAGCAGGTTTTGAAAAGGGTCAGGTGGGTTACAAGAACAAGTCATTTTAGTCTCAATATTATTTGGACTCTTATATTCCAGTCTGCATCTAAAGATCTTTGCTAGAATAACCCAAAGTCTGCATAATTCTGGGTTTTTGAAAGAGCTATTTAAAGGGTCCTATTTCATTTCAGTGAGACTGTTTGTTAGAAGATGTTAGGTCTGAATCTCCTCACTGTTACTTTGCCTGTGTTGTGACAGTGCCATCATCAATGTCAGTGGAGAAGGAATGTGAACAAGGGATTTTCCAGCTGTTAGTGCAGTGTAACAGCTCAGACTGCTGGAGGTGAGAAGATGGCTTCTTGCTGGTTTTGGCCGTGCTCTCAGCTGTGTTGCTGTGTAACAGAGATGCCTAGGGAAAGCATCAGCATGCTTTCTGGCCTAAAGCAGAGTGGAGGTTGTGGCTTACTTTCCAGGTGTGCTTTGCTGTGTATATTTTCCATGGATTATGGATTCTTTATGACAGCAAAGGTGGCGAGATAGACAAAAACAGGTGCAAGCAGTCATCTTTCAGTGGTCTCAGGTGGTGACGTTTTTGGCTTTTTGAAAATGTACATGGTGTAACTCAGGTCAAAAGAGATTTGAACCTTTTGCACATATAACTCACACTTTTTGCTATGATACAGCATTGTTATCACAGGAAATAAAACAGGAGGAAGACTTACTTGGGGAAGACAAGCCAGGTCCTTGAGTTCTGTAGCTTAAAGGATCTTTCAGCACAGCCCTGGTAGCTGATGCTTTTTCTCTCTCCCCACTGGATTGTTCATAGCCAGAAGGCAAGGAATCCTGTTTTCTCAGGTTTGGCTTTTAAAGGTACAACTAAAAGTGTGTGGGAAAGGGTTTATTTTTCCACTAGAATTTTCTAGGTTTCAGTAAGATCTCCCTGTTTTGAATTACAGTGTGACTTTAATTTTGTGATGACAGGAAACCGAGAAGGACTCTGATCTTTTTGTGTCTCCAAATTTTAAAATTTTAAATCTTATTGTATTTGTATGTAAAAGTTAAATATTTTTTAGAGGCACTGACTGCCAGTGATTTTGAATTGGGCTGAAAGAGGCACAGGACTTTTGAAATGCAATATCTTATATAGAGGAACTCAATCATAGGTTGATTCTCTTTAAACAGCCCATTTTGAAAAACATCACTGATTTTCAGAAAGCTGGATGGATATGCATTGTGCTGACTTCCTGGTCTTGTTCTGAAATTCTGATTGCTTTGGTTTTCTTCTGCCTAGCACTTCCAAGAGTGCCTGTTTGCCTGCTATCGTGTCAGTCATTAAAAGATCCACCTGTTCTATGCAGATTTCTCATGGGCTTTCAAGTGTCTGGCAGTGTAAGGCAGTAGGGAAAGAGTAGAACTCTCTACCTGTGAAATCTGTTAGGTTGGGATAAGGAGAAGTTTTCTTAGAAAGGTTGAACAGACATTGCAACAGGCTGCCCAGGGAGGTGGTGGAGTCACCATCCCTGGAAATGTTTAAGAAAAGACTGGATGCGGCACTTGGTGCTGTAGTCTGTTTAACAAGGTAGTGTTTAGTCATAGGTTGGATTTATGATCTCAAAAGTGCTTTCAAACCTAGATGATTCTGTGATTTTTGTGATTCTGTGATACACATTCCTGTTTGAATGTGTGATACACATTCCTGTGTGTGCGTGCATCAAGCGTGTTAAACTGAAGCAGAAGTGTGATGGGAGGTGACACGTGAAGGGGATCTGAGAAAGACATGGAGTTGAGAGATAGGGTTTGGCAGAGACATGATTTGTCAAGAAGGATTGGAGTACTGGGAAATCAGAACTCTTTTTATGAGACTTATGATTTCAGTGGCATTTTGGTGTTATTTTTGCCTTCTGGCATAAAGACTTGTAGATGGGACTCATCTGTGGCAGAGATTAGTGCAGTCCCTTGGCTGCAGGTTCACTTTCAGCAACCTTTTCTGTTACTAGAAATATGTTGAGAGTATGTCTGTCCTGTAGGAACAAGTTGAGTGGCCTCTGAGCTCTGTGGGTATCCATGAATAATTTCTGTTCAGTTAATTAAATTAACAACTAATTCAACAATGACATTTGGTATATTAAGTAGGTTTATAAGATAAACTGACTGGTTTAATTTAATAAAATTGAAATTGAAGGGCCTGCAGTTGGCAGTTATTAAAGTTCCTGACTGAGCTGTTTTGCAGATGGCTTCTGAGCTCATATGATGTGAATGATTTTATTATTGCCAGGTCTCATGATTCCAAGAAAATTATAACCACCACTATGTAAATAATCTCCAAGATGAATTGTTGTGTCATGTAACAAACAGATACATTTCAGATCTTGTGGGTTTGCCAAGTTCAACAAAACTGCCAAGAAACGTGTGCTTTCCTATAGTTTGTCTTCTCAGAAATTAATCTTTGGGAAGATTATTTTATTATTTTGATCACTGAGTTTCTTTCTGCATACCTTTATTTTCACTGCTTTAGATGTCTCTTAATTACTGTGGGTACAATATTTAGTTTTTATCCAGTTTCTGGATTGTAGTTGCTGTGCTTTAATCCCAGCCAGCAACCCACCAACCAAGCCCCAGGCAGCAGCTTGGTTATTCCCACATGAAAGGGATCGGGGAGAGAATTGGAAGGGTAAGAGGTAGAAAACTCATGGGTTGAGATAAAGACAGTTTAAAAGGAAAAGCAAAAGCCAGGCACATTGTCTGCTTCCCAGGGGCAGGCAGGTGTTTAATCTCCAGGACAGCAGGGCCCCCTCATGCCTCACAGTGACTTGGGACATTTGACAAGGCATTTGTACAAATGCCATCACTCCAAATGTTCCCCAATCCTCCTTTTTCTCCCCATCGTGAAATACTGAGCAGGATGTCACATGGTCTGGAATATCCCTTTGGTCAGTTTGGGTTTACTGGCTGTGTCCCCTCCTATCCTTCCAGTCACCCCCAAATTCCTCACCAGCTTGTCAGTACAAAAAGCAGAAAAGGCCTTAGCTCTGTGTAAGCCCTGCTCAGTAATAACAAAAACATCTCTATGTTATTAACCATGTGTGCAGCACAAACCCCAAACACAGCCCTATACTTGACACTGTGAAGAAAGTTAACTGTACTCCATCCAAAGCCAGCACAGTGTTACAGCAGCAGCTGAAACCTTTTTAATAGGCAGGAACGAATGTGCAAAAAAGACTAGAAGCTGGAGCAACCTATCAGTCAATAGAACTCCTGGTTTCATTTCAGCAATCAGTTTTTCAGGGCTCGTAAGATCTGGTATTCTGGTATCACTTGAAGCAGGAAAGTTCTGGGCAAAGTAGCTTGACCTAGAAGATGGGGAGTGTTTCAGAGATAACTGGGAAAATAAGTCAACAAGCCTTTTAGAAAGCAGAAATCCCCTAGTGTTATGTCAGTTCAAAATGGAGATGGACCTGGGCAATTCAATTGATATTACTCTTGTAGGAAATGGCAGTTTGAGACACCTTGCTTGGTTTTGTCCATGAATTCTAGTATGGCTTATAAAAACAGAACTTGTTTCCTTTTTGCCTTTTTTTTTTTTTTTTGGTCTGAATACAGGTCATATGTAGTATTCTACTTATTTTACTTTTTGAAACGAGCCATTTTTTTGAGTGTCCTTTACCTAAGAATATAGCTTGACAAGAGTGGTAAGCACATGATAAGTTAGGCATCAAAAGCTGAAAAACTACCACATGGGTGTTGCAACTCAGCCTTTCCCAACAGTCTATCTGTCTAGAGTTTCTGTCTTCACGCCTGAAGAAGTATATACCTTATAGCATGAGAGCATTTGGTTATGACCTCTGAAAAGACTTGCTGAGTCTGTGGAAATTAAATTTGTTTTCTTGTCCCAAGGTAGAAGTAAACTAAAATGATGCATGGAAATGAAGCTAATGGTGTCTTAAGTATAGTGCTGGAGTCTGTACAGTGACCCAGGAAAATCCATTCCTCTTCTTCCCGTCTTAGCTTCACCTCATACCCAACACATTTGCTGTTGCAAGCTGATGTCTTCTTCTTGTGGACCACAACTTGCTGATCTTTTTGTTTGTTAGCTGTCTTCTATAGGCAGGATGAACTGTGGTGATGCCTGTTTCTTTCCTCAGGCTTCTTTTGTCCTGAATTGATTAAGCCAGTATCTTCATCCTTTCCTGTAGTTTATGTTTCCAAACCTCTAAACAGTTTTCCTTTTCTCCTCTGGACTCTTCATTTGTTTCTGTCTCAGCAGTGTACAAAGCAGGATGCAAGAGACTGGCAGAAGCCTTGACAGGACTGGGTAGGACAGCTTAATTTCTTCCCAATTGTTATATATTACACTACTGGAAATTGCTTTGGCAAAAACATCATGTTGTTGATTCACAAATTTTCTAATGCCCTGCCACCCACAGATCCTGTGATGGTATGACTACCTTCCCAATAATTCCTCAAGTTTATTTTTGTACTGATCCTGATTTTTGCTTCCCGCATTTTGATTTGATCCACCTGAGATTATCCTTTAATTTTACCATAACTCTTGTGGAATATTGCAGTATCTTCAAAGAGGAAGTTCTGGTGACCTTTTTGACCTTGGAATTAAAAACAGCACTGACCAAAAAGGAAGGAAACAAACCAAACCAAAACCCCACCAAAATTTGTTGTAATAAATCTTCATGTACTGAGATAGAGACCCAGGAGTTCACAATCAGTTTTGTTATTTTTAGCTCTTTAGCCTGTTATAGAAAGGCATATTCAGTTTGCAGTGAGAGCCCCTGTCCTGGGAAGACCTTATAAATTATCTTGGCTAAACATACTGCCTGTTTCTAAGTCTAAAAAGTCCTTTGATTTTTGTGCCCTTTTGGTTTGGAAGCTCAAGAGATGTGACAGGCTTGAAACTCAAATTTGTCAGAAATGTTACAAATTAATTGTAATTGTACATTTATTCCATTAGTGTAGTAAATCCCATAAGCATTTACTGGATATGAAACACTTATTAAATAATGTCAGAACATATGAAGAATAAAACAAAATGTGGAAGGATTATGGTGTTTTAGTTCATTCAGCTGTGCCAGTTTGTGGAGTGATCCTGAGTGCAGTGTTTTGCAGTGCTGCACAAGTCCAAAGCCATGTGTGACTGCAGACTCCTAAGCCATGGTACAGCTGTGCCCAGTAGCACAGGGCAGTGTGTGTGCTCAAGCTGAAGTCCATGTTTGGTGTGCATGGCTTGGAAGGAGAAGCAGCAAATATTTTGGGAGCTCTAGCAGTGTGTCTGAGGTGTGATGTTTCACATCTGCAGAGGAGGACTTCTGCAGTTAGAAGCTTTAGTGACCGTGCTCCAAGTTTTTGGTAGTTCCTGGTGAGCTGTTTCAACAGGCTTGGTGCATCCACCTGGTCACTCTGTGAAAAGGGAATCTGGTGGTAGCACTTAGGCTGTTTGTTAACTGTGGGCTTTTTTCCCCTCTCCAGAGTGTGTGCTTTCTGCAAGGCTTCCTTTGTATGTTAGCTGTAGTTTTGCCAACACCTTTGAAAGACACCCCATGCTTGGTTTTTGAAGAGAACAGGGCTGAGGATTAAGAACCTCATGACAAAAGCAGACATATTTTCTTGTGTCAGCAGTTAAGAATTTAAAAGACTGTAAAAAAACTTCTTACAGAACACGACCATGGGACTTCCTTTCTACTGCCGCTCCCTCCCCCTCTAGTAAAGCGTAAAAGTCTAGCTGCCCTTCAAAACTAGGATAAAAGTTTCAGAGGACTTTCTGGGTTTAGCCAAAACAGATACTTATGCAGCTGATACTTTGTTACTTACCTTTCCTTCCAAATGAGGCAAGTTGACTGTACAGTTGGTGCTCATTTAATATTTTTTTTTTAGTTTGACTTGTTGAATTAAAAATTTTCTTAGAGGGTAGATAAAGCTGTGAAGTCTAATGAGTGTGATAAGAAAATGGAATGGATGTAAGCAAGAAATGTACCAATTCTTTTTTTTTTCTGGTGGCCAGTTTTTTTGAGGCCTGTCCACCAGCAGGTCTGCCCTTATTATGCCCAAGTATTCATTGCACCATTTTGCAGCAGGGGAGCAGAAGCTGTGGAGGTAGGAGAGGAAGATGAGAGGAGAGGAGAGGAGAGAAGGACTTGAAAGAACAGCCTTGGACTACCTGAGCATGGCAGAAAGGCTGAAGTAAGCAAATATTTTTGTTTTAAAAAAAAGTGCAGTTATGGACCATCAGGAAAAGAATAGCACTGATACTGGTTTAGTCAGAAACTTACTGATGAGGGGAGGGTGAGAGGATACCTGGTAAAACTAACCATTTAAAAACCAGCAGAAGCAGGCACATGTAGCCAAGGCTTCTAAAGGAACTAGCACAGGATACTACAAACTGCTAGGCAGCCTGGTTGAACTTTCATGGAAAACAAATGAGATCCAAGGAAACTAACTAGGCACTCTTGTTAATAGCCTTTAACAAGATAAAAGCCATGTCCCTGGAAATTGTTAAGCAGAAAGTTGAACTAAAACGATTTTCAAATGTTACCAAGGTCAAACATGTCAGCACTTACATCAAAAACAGTTTTTCAGCTTTTTTGAATTGAAATTGAATTAGGCCTTTCTGCTGGTAGAGGATTGCAGACCATTCTGTGCAGTGCTGTTGCAACAGTTCCATCGGTACAGAAAAAAATATGATAGGCTTAAAGTATTAATTATTTTTATTTCATGATTGTTTGGGTTTGATTTTTGGTGATGGTTTTCAAAATGTGCAGTCATTTCATGTACGATCGCCTGGTGTCCCTGGATGACTCCTCTGTCTGACCAAAATTTAAATCATCACTGTGCTGCACCAAATACATCTTTGACACAATGGACTGAGGGTTGGCCCAGTTGCTTTTGAGTTCCGTGGAGCCATTCAAGATAAAAGGTTGTGCTGACAAAATTTTGAGGGTCTCTGGAGTAGAGCTATGTGATTGCTGAGTAAACTGAAAACATGGGCTTGGATTAACAGAAACGTAAGTAAAATTGTTTCTGTGTTCTATCCTGGATAAAAAATAAATGTGCTAAAATATTTTCTAAGGACCTCTGCAGAGAGTTGATATATTCCCAGCAGAGGCTGTATATCTCTACCAGACAGTCTGGGAATACAGTTATGAATTGGATTGACATTTATCTGACTGTCCTTCTTGCAAAAAGACGACTTCAGAGAAATACCACATTCCATTGCTGGAATGGCTTGTTTCCCTAGCCAAGGACAGAGAATGAAGTAGTTACTTGCCAGGGTGTACAGCCTTCAAGTTTTGTTTTACTTGATTTGAACTGTTCAGGAATGTGTATGCAGTTGGACATGCTAATTCAGAGCCTGCTGTATGACTCAGGTTTGCACCTTTTCAGCAGTGATGCTGCTGTTTTTGTGGTTTTTGTGGTTTTTTTTGTGAGTTTGCACTGTTCTAGCATGAACAAGACAAGCAGGACTGTTCCCAGGTAGCAGTTCTGTCCACTTCATCTGAAAGGTCTCCTGGAAGGAATTGTACAGGGGGATTGCAGTAGAGGCCACAGAGGACTGGGGTTCTGGGTTTGGTACTAAGCTTTGATGCTGAGCAGAGGACATACCAAGGGAGTGAGTTGTTTCCCTGTGATCTCATTCTCACCATTTATGGGGTGGTTGTGAAAGCACTTCCTTCCACAGTGCTTCTTTTCATCAGGCAGAGAATCAATACTGCCATGTCAGGAGAATCTGATACATCACCCTGCAACTCGAATTTCATACTGAAATATTGACACCTTCTGCTGTTGCGTCCGGGAGGTGTGGAGAGCCTCATTATAAAAAGCAAATGTGACAGCACTTAGCATGTGACCATCAGGAATGGACCCTACCCTTCTTCCCACCTTTGGAGCAGCAGAAAACTGGGAACATTGAATTGAGTGAGCTCTGACTGGACTTGTCAGGTCTCCAGCCCACCAGTGGCACTTCACTTGACTCAGTGGCTTATGTGGATAGTCACACAGTCAAAGTAGATGCCAGCAGGTCACAAGCAAACAGAAGGGGAAGACTAAGCCTGGGAGAGGGGGCTTGGAATGGAAATGGAAGAGAATTTATATAGAGCTCTGGTTTGTGCTGCAATAAGAAAGGCTTCAGCCCATATATCACAACCAGTTCAATGTGCTCATATAGTGTGAAATCCTATTTTTGAGTGCAAGAAGGCGAGTAGAAGCAATGAAGTGAGACACTAGCAAGTGTTACACCTAATCTTTAGCACTGTTCAGCTGGAAGTATGCAGCTGGTTAGGGCTGAATTTTTGGAAAGCGGTGTGCATGCCCCTGACAAAAGGCTTTAATGTCCTCTATGCTTGAAATTCACAAGTGCATTCACTGTATTTTGGGCTCACAGAGATCACAGTGGGGCTGATGTGCAAAGTATCCAGTGGCTTCTGAAATCTCTTCAGAAACTTACATTTCCTTTTTGCATTAATTCCAAACCTCTCAGCAGATTCTGGAAGTGTGACTATGTTTCAGAGTTTTTTTGGGATTTATGTAGGAGTTTGAAATGCAGTTTTGAGGGATGGTGATTTCTTTCCCTGTTTGATCTGTCACAAACAGATGTTATTCTATATAAGGCTTCCTAACAAGATGTTTGATGTGAATTTACTTTACAGCACCGAGTGCATTGAACAACACAATAAATATGGCATGTTCTGAACAGGAACCTCTGTTGTCCTGTTAGGTTTCTGTTCAGTTTTATTAAATCTTGAATGGTGCAGAGCCTGAAAAACTGGCATGGTTGGGAGAAACACAAGTCTGGTTTTGGTGGAGGGGGTGTTTTGGATGAGTGTTCTTAAGACAATGTCTAGGAAGATTCTTACACTAGCAGAGCTCTTGAGGGTTTTTCCTCTCAGATGAAATACTGTTATGTCTGAAAAAATTAGGCAAGAAGTAATACTGATACTTTTCCGTTGTCAGTGAGTCCCTGTCCTGCTCACGTGGAAGGAGGCAGAAAAACTCCCAAGTGTGGACTCGAGCAGAAAGCGAGCTAGTGCACCTGAGAAAAGAGCAGCTGCTGGAAAGGAAGGGCAGATTTGGAGTTAGGGTTGCTTTGTAGGGCAAGCAAGCACAGCTTTGGAAACAGACTCCTGACAGAATGCAGTGTAAGAGCCGCAGCCTTAGGGTGCACTGTGTGTTGTGGCGTACTGGTGCTGGAGAAGGGCTGGATCAGGCTACCTGTGAGCCATGGCACAACCTAGTCCATAGAGGCCCTCACTGTTAATGACTCTGGTAAAAGATTCCCTGCCTGGGAATGACGTGGCACTGGCTCTCAGACACCACGTGTCCTGTTCTTAGGAGGTGACTTTGTGTCAGAAATTGTTAGTTCGAAAGTTTACAGATGAGTCAAAAATACCAACAGGGCGGCATTTATCCTAAGATGATCAAAAGAAGAATTTGTAGGAGTTCATGTTTATGAGAGTTTGTTTCTTCTGTGTGATGGATTTTGACACAAGTTTTTCAATTCCAGATTTATTTTCCTTGCATATGAGTTTCGGAGGAGTGTTTTAACTATTTCATGTACACGACTATTTTTAAAAACCCCATAGAAGCTATATGGTGTGGGATATGTAGAATATTGCAAGGGCTGAATATCTGCTTTATGTTACTTATTCTGTGTCACGATCCAGAGTGATTGATATCATCATGGATTGATACCAGAGTAATCTCTGAACTCTTTCATTCTTAATCCACTGTCACAACACTGCATAGACACAAGGCTTTTGGACCTGCATCTCAGATTTTAACTGAGGGGACAGAAGTGTAAGGAGCTCCAGTAGGTGTTGCCTGACACTGAGAAGGAGCACACTACTGACAGTGTAACGATGCAGGAGGGAGGCATACTTCAGCAGATCTTTGGGGTGGATAACAGAAGTGAAATTTAACCCAGGACTTTGTAGATGTTGTGTTCTCATTCAAATGTAAGGTTTAAGGGTAGACTTTTTGTAGTACAAGTCTCATGCCTATGCCATAGAGACCTTCTTGAGGGTTTTTTGTTCAAAAAATTGAGTTGAATCACGTGGTAATGCCTGGGAAAGATCCCCTGTAAGTACAGCTTGTCAGAATTTACCTAGCTTGGGCAGCGTGAATATTTCAGCCATTTGAATTATTTTTCCCTGATTACCTGCTTGTTGATTTGTTTTTGTCACAGTTTTAGAAGCTACTCACTAAGCAACTGCTGTTGTACAATATTTTTTGTTATTTTCAAAACTGGGTTTGGAGAAAGATGTTTCACATCCTATTATACCTTTACAATCTTTTGCACCAGAGCTTTTTGCTTTGGTGCTGAATGTTACAGACCTTAAGTCCGTATATTCTTGAATTTTTCCATACAGGGAGTTGCTGGTTGAGTTGATACCAATTACACTGTGGCTTTTTCACGTAATTTCTGAAAAGCATTGCCCTGCCTAGCCCAGGAAAACTACCCAGTAATTCACTTTGAGGCCAAAGCGTAACATGCACATAAGATAAATCCTGACATCCTTTGTTCTTGTTTCTGTTAATTTCATCACACCCCAGAGCCTGCCTGCTTATCTAGGATCATTTTAATCTTGACAGTCAGACTTACGTAATCATGGTGACTTTGCAAAAATTCTGAGCTCTTGGCCGATAGCTCTGCTTTTCTCAGGGATCTTTGAGCAAATGTTTATCCAGAACACTTACCCTGACAGTAAGTGTGTGTGACCATGTGCTGGAACTGCTGTGGGGAAGGTGACCTGCCCTGGCCTTTAAAAAAATGATTTGACTGTCTAGGGCTCAAAAGTGCTAAAGAAGACCGGGCTAGCTGTTGAACAGTTGTCTATCTTGTTCACTGAGATGTTTAAGAAATTTCTGTTCAGTTGGTCTAAAAGGTTTGAGTTCAGAGATATTCTCATAGCTTTTTTGCCTTTTATGCCCCACAATATTTTGTGATACCTTTTTTTTTCTTTTTTTGTCTATTCCAAGTGGTAGTGATGTAGGAGACCTTTAATATGGCTTCTGCTGTGCAATTTGAGCTAGCATCCTTTTGCCTTCGTATCTTGATGGACAGCAGTTACATTTTGATGATTTAACACTTTTATTTTCAAATGTTGGCAGCAGGGGAATTAGAATATTAAAGGCATGTAGTACAGAGAACAAGGGCTAGCAGAGGAAAACAAGAATCTTTTCTTCTGGCTTTGGATGCATTGAAACTGGCTCAGAAGTCCACAGGTCAAAATCTTCCATATTTTGCCAGTAACAGTTTATCTTATAGGAAATGTCTTGCAAATCAGTTGAATTTAGACAGCCACTTAAAATTCCTGAGGGGTCCTTGTTGTCATGCAACAATCCTTTTCAAGAACAAAACAAAGTGAAAAACATAATAAAACCACCCAGATGCTTTCTAGCCTTTTGCTCAGAAGTGCCAAACACTGAGCAGTTTCCTGATGGCGTTGGCAGCAGATAGATTTTCCTGGGTCTGAAAATCAAAATATTTTAAATTGGTGTATTGGCTGAACTGGGACAACTGGTCATGTCCTAACGTGGACAGCCAGGGAGGTGAGTGGAGGTGCCATCTGGCAGTGATGATCCATATGACTCATTCCAAGAGCATCATCTCAGAGGGTTCTTACTGCACAGCAGGTGGCTTGTAAATTCCCATCCTACCTTGGGACATGCAGTTTTTTCTGTGTGCCTGAGCTCACAGGTACTATGAAAAACACAGATTTAGGGCTGTGTCTCAATATTTGAAAATTTTGTCTGCTATTCGTCTTGGAAAGCTTTTGCATTAAGAACTTCCAGCCTTTGATCTTCTTGGAACCAGATAGGGACCATTCCAGTAGTTCTTGTTTGAAGTTTTTTGTTGTAGGTATAACAGTATATAGCAAAATAGAAATAAAATGTAAATTCTCCCTTTCACCCATCATGGAAAGATCATCTGGTGCTCTACTGTGCTCCTTTGGGAAGCCAGAACCTTCTCTTAAAGATGCTTCTAGTTGCCTGCAACATAAACACTAGTTCAAAACTGTTGTTCTGTTTGGAACAGCAGCCAAAGTCCTGGCCTAATTGTTGTATTGAGCGGAAAAATGTTTTATCGGTACTGAATGTTTTACACAGAGCATGCTTTCCTAGCTGGCAGAACTTCAAGAAAATCCAAAGATCTTGTTGCATGGTTACCAGAAGACATATGATAACTGTCTGGGCCTGTTCATGGCGTTGCAAGGTTAGGTTGTTTACTCTAGTAACCTTACAGTCTTGATTTGTTCACACTTACAGGAATCATGCAAGTAATGTACATCAGTTTTGCAGAAAGAGGGGGAAGCATTCCAGCCAATTAAAAATATGTGTTCTGAATTATTTCATTCCACCAAAAAAAAAGGTGTACAAGTACTGGCAAGAATATGTTCAGTATTCTTAATTTCTAAGGCATGTTACTTCTGGAAGCAATCTTAAAAACTGTTGTTGAGTTTAGTCCTAAGCTATACATGGCCTGTGGTAGAGAGGACAAATAAAAAAAAGTAATGAAGGCAAGTAGGGACTTGTAAGAATTTTTCTTTCATCTAGCAGCGTTCCAAAGAGCATCTGTGAGCACTGAGTGAAAAAACCATGGTGCTAAATCCCAGGTCATTAATACCAAGTTTGTTTAGTTTCTGTAATTGTGTGTCAGGAAGTCAAAAAGTGTTTTTAAATGTTGTCCTTGAAGCTGTGAAAGATAGGTAGTCTTCAGCAGTTTTACTAGGTTACTCCTTACAGTCACAAACACACAGTGAAGTGTCATAATTTCTACATTTTTACATGCTTTCTAAAGTTGATAAGTCAGATTGTTTCCTTTCTAAGGTAATTTTCCTGTACAGATGTTAAAAAGTGTAAAAAAAGTCTGTTTTATTAACCTCAGTATTTTAGTTTTATTGCAACTACATTTAAGACTATCCAGTGAAAAGGAAGGAGGAGGAAGTGGATCAAAACAACTATTTTAGCAGAAGAGTATTTAAAACAAATAAACAAAAAATGCCAACTAAAACATCAGTTGCAAATGTTGAATTTTAAAATTATAGCTAGTCTCAGCCCAGGAAACCCTAGTTTCAGGGGTTTTTTTCTTTGCAATTTAGATATTCTTTTAATACAATCTTGAGATGGTTCTGTTAAGTAAGTAACTGTCTTTTGAAATAAGTATTGGGCAAAAGAAAGAAACTATTGCTACTAGTGTACTGGTTAGACAGTTCTGTAAATTGGAAAGTGAGTATATTCTAAGAGAAATCAGGATTGCTAGTATTTCCTTTTCATTTGGATCATTGTTCCGAATTATTTTGAAGCTGGACATTGCTAACTGAAGAAATGCTGAGTAGGAGACAGGTAGGAATTCTAGTGTAGAAGGTTGAAAATAGAGGGGATTTTTTTTGCCTTCAGCTTTGCTTCAAGACTGTAGAAACCTGAAATGGACAAAGGGCTAGTCCCTAGTTCTGTTTCTTGAAGTAAAAATGTATTTGGTGAATATTTGGTATGTGAAGGCTTTAGAAACAAACTTTGCTAGCATTTACAAAATCTTTAACAAAGATGGAATTTAAAAAAAAAAAAGTTTAATCCTTCTCCAGTAATGTGCTAGTACGGAACACCAGTTCAAGGATTTTCTATACTATATGAAGAATGCACTTTGTGAAAGCTTGGGGGAGATTCCTGCAGGACAGGGAGGAATCCCAATAAGCTTAGATGGAGATTTCTCAGGACTAGTGTAGCTGCACGTTCACAGTCACATAATTAACACTATAGAAAGATGGGAGCAAGTTCCTGCGAGGTCTTGGAGGTGTCCAGATGTGAATTACAAGCCATCCTGAGAAATGGGAACAATCTGTACTACTGCTGGTCTTATTCCACATTCAGCATATAGTGGGGCATTTATTTCTGCTGCATTCAGTGGAAACATAAAAATTACATTTTACACTGTAAATCAATGTAAATTACTCAGACAAAAGGCTGTGTATCAGTGCAGTCTATTACAAGTAAATGGGCTGCGCTTCTTCCAGCAGTGCTGTAAGTAATATTCCTTTGATTCAGCCATCCTTCTGCAATAAGAAGAGAATGAAAAATTCTTTAATTGCTTCTAAAGCCTTGTTTTTATAGCTCCTAGTTGAAGAAGGGTTGGTTTGTGTATTCCCATTTAAATTCCAAATAAGAACTTAAAATTTTCCGTGTCTTCTGTTTGGTCCTGGTAAGACGCACTGCAAAAAATTGGCATAAGATGTGTTAGTGTGACTTTATTGTCAGCAGAGACAGAAATCAAATTCTTGTCTGCCTTTACCTGTGTCAACATATTTTGTCCGACTTGAGGCAAACTGGATGTCATCTAAGTGACTTGGATGATCCTGCTACAGAAAAGGTGCTCCCTCTACTTGCAATGCTGGCTTTGAGAAAAAAAACCCAAATATAAATAATGTGAAGCCCATGGGAAATGTATAACTCATAAGTAACCTGGTTTCCATTTTCTTTTATTTCATTGATTTCTTCTGTTTGTCTCTTGTCTGCTGGGTCTGTCCCTCATGCAACCTGTCTCTGCTAATGGCTTCAATCCAGTCTTTGTCACAGAAGTGGTCCAAGTTTGAGAATTTGCCTCATTTTTCTCTCTTCATTACTAAAGCAACAATTCTGAAAGTGACTTAGACTGCTCTGAAGGCTGCAGATGGTGGGTTAAACCTCCTTTTGACATTTTCACTCTGTGCCAAAGTCAGACTTCTCCCGCCTGAGTGTGCAGGAGCTCCTCATCAAAGGTGGGTTCAGGCTTCCAGGCTCTGGCGTTGCCAGTCTCAACTTTCCTGTTGAAGGCTCACCAGATTTCTAAGGAGCTGCATCACACTGGAGCACGAAATCCTGCTTTCTTCTCAACACTTGGCCTCCTGGATCATTACCATGACAAAGGAGGATTATTGACTTTGATAGTCATGATGCTTTTGATTTAAGGCCCGCTTTGATTTGGGGCAATAGTGTTCACTGGCCCAGAGAAGCAGTGGTCTCCTCCAGGTGAAGAGCGAGGAGAGAAATATGCTTTTGAGATGGAGGAGAAAAAGGGAAAGAATTGGCTGAAGAGGCTGAATGGAAGCTGTAATGGATGCAGTTAGTCTCTGGGAAGGACCCAAAAGCAGCCCATGATTCCTTAAGACAATTAAAAGCAAATTGTCCGGCTGAGCGATCCCAGCGCAAGGAAGATGCTCCCCAGACTATAATTCAAGGGGCTGAATGGCCCTCAAAAACTGAGGGTAGAAAGAAAAAAAAAACCCTGAAGATGAGGCAAATGATGGAACAGATGTGAGTGCTTTTGTTGGGAAGACTTGGAAGCTAGCGGGATGGCGATAGGCTAATTTGAGGCGAATAATGCCAGTTTCCTTTCATATGCAGAATAGCACTTTGATCCAATGTGGATGAAAGCACTGAAAAGTGGAGAGGATGGCAGGGGGTCTTTTGTCTTTGACAAAAAAGGCATCTGCCAGGCTCTAACTCCCTTTTCCCCACCCCCTTAGCCTAGCAGGCCACTCCAACAATGCTAGCAAAGGGGACAAGTGTCTCCTGACAGCTGAAGAAATCTCCAGGAGCAGAATGAGGTTTGCAGCAATATGTATACTGGAGAGCTTAATCGATTTTTTCCACAGTACAAAAAGGGAGAGGGTTGGGGGGAAACAGAGATCACAATGAAAATGGGAGGTGGGAGATAAAAAATCCCTTTCTAATAAACTTGTTACTTTTGTTCTCCAAATACATCTTTTCAGAAGATGCTTTGATGCTAGTATGAATACACTTAATGGAGCAGAGTAGGATAGAGTTGCTGGAGGGGGTGTGTGAAATAAGGAAGAATAGTTTTGCAAGGATGATGAATGTAGAGTGATTTCTGTGGATTCCAACTCAGGAAAGATCTTGGAAATAGTAAAATAATGTAATGCAAGAGATACCTGCAAGACAGATGCATGCTTTCTGTACCACCTGCTGGAGGAGCTCAGATCTACCCAAATTCTTAGGTTTGATTTCTAAGAAAAATCAAAAATTTCTTTTTAACCTTTCCATATTTGCTGTTTTCTTAACTGCTTGGAATTACTAGCAATGAAAGGCCTGCAGGATCGAATGGGGATTTCGGAAGGCAAGCAATATTTGTGCCTAGCAAATACAGCAATTTCAGACCAGCTGCTGATCTGGTCTCTGCTTCTCATGCTCTGTTGACTTTCTTCATCTTTTCACATCTGGTAAACAAGACTGACATCCAATTTGCAGAGTTTGATGGCTGTGGTCTTCTTTAAGCATCACTTTGCACCTAGTCTGATGTTTTCTTTGAGAAGTAAGGACAGATAATGAGTTATCAACTTCTGAGCAAGACCCATCTCAGTTAAAGAAATCCTTTAAGAACAGTAGGTTCAGGAATCTTACCTTTTTTTGAGACCCTGACAATGTTTATCCATTACTATTTACTGAAGATAACCTTCACGCCAGAGCAGAGCTTTAAACAACCTCTGATACCACAAACAGATCCTGCTCCTTTACCCCCACATCCCCTTCTCTCTCTGCTGAGGAGTTTCAATTCCCCCAAGAAGGTAGGAGTGATAGAGGAATTGAGAGGAGCTAACACATTGCTTTGAGAGGCTGTACACTCATGCTGATGTTATTGTAATCCTGTGTATTGTTCAGTAGGTGTGCCATCATCCCCCCTCCAGCAGATGCCACCGTTCTCTTCAGACCAGCTGATGTGGAGAGTTTTTTTGACAATAGAATTTCCTGTGCTCCAGCTGTGCAAAGCCTGATGCATGAATTACTGTAACTCATTAGAGAGGGCTAATTGTCAAGGCCATTGATGCTCTCTTGATTTCTGCCTCTTTGTTGTGTCTTGACTTTTCTTGCTCCTGGTGCAGAAGGACTTGAGCTGCTGCTGCACTCCTCAAAAGAGCAGAGACCACCTCTGTCCCTCACAACACCAAGGTGGAGGCCCACTCTCTGTATGGGGGACTTCAGGTGGTTCTTGTGTGGCTTCCCTCATGTACTATAGACAGTGATAGGATGCAGGTCTGGGTCTGAGTGGGGAAAGATGTTGCTTGTGGGGAAGTCTGAGCTGTCAGGGAACAGTCTGTAGTCCTCCATGACAAAGAAAAGCAGCCAGTGCATTGCTACACAAACCACCAAAATGGCCATGGAGGCTGCGGGATGCTCTGACCCCAGGCAGTTGTGGTTAGGATGGGATGTAGGAGTCTTGAGCAGTGAGCTGGGACACTTTGCCCTTTGAGATGAAACATGAACAACCTCATTGTAAAGGGTATTTTGTGCTTTCCCATTACGGCAGGCAAGCCCTTCAGCTGCTGCCATCCTGAAATTTCTTCATATGTCCAGTATCAACTCTCACCCCTCCAACCAGAAGGGTGTACTCTTAGCAAAGGCCACAGAGCTGCCAAAGCTGCCTCACTGGGACAATTTTTTGCCATGCCAGCAGTAAGATTAGAGATATGGAAGGAGAGGGGGTGAGTTGTCTCTGTTCTTGTGAAATGTGTGCAGATCCTCCACAACTGTAGGTCATCACTGAAATTTATGCTGTGCTTTTGGGGCAGATTTATGTAGCTCTTTGCAGCTTACTGTGGGTTCACAAGAATGGAGGATGTCTTTATGGCTTGGCCTGGTTGCTGCAGTGCAGGCGTGGTCTGTTTGGAGGCAGGACTGAATCTATTTCACCTGAAGCACATTGCAAGGGAGGAGGGAAGAGATCTGTATCTGGATCTGAGGGTAGCATGCAGAGCAAGTGACAGCAGGTGTACAGGCTGCAGGGGTACAGCAGAGAGGGGAAGATTGTCTTTTTTCTCACGTCTCACCCAACAGGCTGGTGTTTTCTCCCCAGAAGCCAGTTACCCACTACTGGTTTGTGTTTGGATGAAAATCAAACAGTAAAAATTGCAAAGTCTCTTTGATGTGCTTAGTCTACATTGAGGCAGAGCTACCTGACCAGCTCAGGAGGCTGTTACATTTCCCGACTGGACAGGGACTGTCTCGTCATTGTTTTGAAGTCTGGAAAAGGACATACTGCTTTAATGGTAAATAATCAAGCAGGTGGTGCCCAATAGCTTAAAAATAGGCCATTCTCATGGAAGTGCTTTCGGCTGGACTGATTGTATATATGACATTTTCCTGGCATGACCTAGCCAGTCATGGCTGTAGAAATCCCGTATTTTCAGCATGGGTTTGGCTTGTCTCTCAGTGAATGTTGTCTGGTCATTAGCATCCACTAAGAGTTCTCTGAAGCCAAACAAATGGAAAATTATTACTTTGGAGTATGAAAAACCCCAGCCTACATACAAACCTTTGTTCAGTCGTAAAGTGGTTTAAATTTGGTTTTGTTCAATTTGCTTTAAAATCTAGCAGAGGTCCTTTGCAAGATAGCTGCTGCTTAGTTTGATGTAAATTGCCCAAGTGTCCACATGGAGTTACTATTTTAGTTGAGTGCAGTTTGTACCAACAAAGTGAATTCTTTGCCTTTTTACAAACATGAGATGTGGGTGAATGTTGCTATTCACCCTCCCAGAATTAATGCTATGTTACTTGCTTTCATATTGGGTTACAGACACAGTGATTTGGATCCAAAGAGGTATGTCTAGCTGTAGTGGGGACAGCGTGATTTCAAGTCTGGAATTTGCACCTTTCTGTAAAAGACAGATGGTTGTGGTGGGGGAAGAAAGTTGCACCTGTTTGTTTCCACATCTGCTCTGTAATCCCAAAATTTGGTTCACATAGTCTCAGTATATTGAGTATGCTTACTCATGTGTGAGTTTCATAGTGCTGTCAAATACTTTCAGTTCTAGAGTGCCTTTGATGGTGTTTGAGGCAAATGTCCAGGAGGAGTTAATTACACAGAGGGTAACCAGAGCTTAGAAAATAACACTCACATGAGTAGTTTTTGAGAAAATTCAAAGCAGTATATCTGAGCTTACTTCCTTTAAAAATAAAATTAATAAACCAGTAGGTAGTCAGAAAGCTTGTTACAGGTGTCTAGTTTTGGTGTGAAGACCAGTGGTAGCATGAGTGTAAGCATGGAGAGATGTGCTTGGAAGAGATGGTAGGAAGAGATGCTGACAGAGGACTGGTCCTTGCACAGGAGAGTATGCAGCTCCATGCCTCACCAAAGGTGCCCACAGGCATCCCATGATCAGCCTGGGGAGTTTCCGCCCCAAGTCTTTCCTTGGCTTCCTGCCTTTCTGGAGCTTGGTGGCCGCTGTCTGCAGTGGCTGGAGCAGCTAACTAGAGGTACAGAGATTCTGCATCTGTTTGGTTTCAGAGACACCTGTTGGTCCAAATTGCTCTCTTGTCCCTTTCAAGTGGCTGCAGCCCTCATGGGCTGTGCAGTGCCTGAGGAAGGAGGCAGCTGGATCAGCAGCCAGTGTCTGGATCAGGCCCTGAGGCCACCACCTTGGGAGAGCCCTGTTGTGCTGGAGGTGGGGAGGCAGCCACATCTGGAGGCTTCTCTGATCTTCTCTCTTTATGGGCAACAGAAAGGTCCCTGGGGGTAGGAGCTGTGGCAGCCAGATAGTTTTTTTTGAGGCAAAGGGAATGGGAATGTTTGCATTCCCAGGGGAAGGCTGAGGAGGAAGGAATGCTGTCAGAACCCTGCCTGTGGAGGCAGTCAGCTGGGAGAGACTGAGTGCTGAGCAGCTGCAGAGAGAGCAGCTTCCCATGTCCCCCAACAGCCACCACTCCTCCCTGGCCTGCTCCAGAGAGCCCATTCCTGCCTGAAATAGATGTGGTGTCTGAGAGGAGACATAAAGCTGGAAACAACAGCCTGTGACTGTTCTTGCAGATGAGGCAGGAAGGGCAAACAGGGAGAAGCCATGCTTAATTTAGGGTGGCTGGGGAGCTATGGGGATAGGAGCCTGTCAGTTCCTGGGGCTCTGTGGTGGTCAGGCAGACTGTCATCTACGGGATCAAGATGGCCCCTGCTTTAGCCTGCCCCTTTGTATCATTTATATTAGTCAAGTCACAGGCAAGACCCCATTGAGTTAAATGTGGTGAGTCCATTCCTTCTGAGCAGCCAGGATTCAAGGTGTGAGTACCTGTGGAGCTGTAGGAGGTATGGGATGGTGATGTCTAGACTGGCAGGCTCAGAGCAGGAGCAGCTTCAGAGAGCCTTCAGCAGATGGCTGTGTATCTGTGACCTTCTCATGGGATGAAAAGAGAACTTACCAGGAACTCTGTCTTTTCCTCCCTTCTCCCCCTCCCTCAGGTGGTCTTTGCTTTGAATCAGACTCTCTTGCAGCAGGAGAGCCTTCGAGCAGGCAGTTTCCAGATCCCCTATACAACAGAAGACCTTATCAAGCATTACAACTGTGGGGACCTCAGCTCCATCATCTTCAACCATGACACTTCACAAGTGAGTCTTGCCACTGCAGCTCTTGTACTACACACACTACAGCACTATCTCCCTGTAGTGCTAACCCCTGTAAGACACGTGCTCGCCCTGTCTGGGTGAGGGCCAGGGGCATGTTGCTGGCTCCCTGGCACGTCTGCTTTCCTGAGCCTTCTGTTCCAGGAGTCTGCACCACCTCAACCCCTCTCTTGCACCCAAGCAGCGAAGGTGCACCTGGCTTTCCCTTTTGGATGAGTGCCGTGTTTGCTTTAGTATCAAAGCTCTATGAGTTAATAATTTACTTTGTTAAGGATCCTGTGGAATTAGGCTAGCTTAGGTATGAGCAAACCTAACGCCAACAGAAAGCAACAGCAGGCTCTCTTGTGCGAATAGGAACAGAGAAATGCACTCTTGACTTGGATGCTTTTGTAAGTCTGGGTGAGTTACAAGCTTTTTAATGTCCCCTATCAGTATGATTGTGTGCTGTGGACAAGGCCCAAAGAAGAGAAATGGAGTGAAACAAAGAAAAGATAGATTTAGACTGAATGTGAAGGAACAGAGACCTTCTGAGACCTCACAGACTTGGGTTTATGGAGATGGTTTCCTAAGCAGCACAATGGAATGTAACACTGATCTTTAAACCATGAGAAAATGCCCAGCAGGGACTAATTTGGCCTGTTTGGGCTGTTAGATTAAAGAACCTCAGGCTGAGACATCAGGCCTCTCTGTTCTTGTTTGTGAGGTATTGCCTGGCAATTTGTGCACATCAGTGAAAACACAGGCTCTATCCTTAGAGTGCTGAATAGGTGTTGATACCTGAGCTTTCTGTGCTAAAGAACCATTTTGCCATGACCTTTTGATACATACTGTGCAGAGCTGCAGAGTCACACTAACTCCTGCTTCTCTGGTGCCGAGCTTTGTGTGTCTGCTGCTGCCTTCCTGATGCCTGCACACCTACCCTCCTGCAGGTGCAGGCATCCTGGTCATTAGTCCTGCCTAGTTTTTACACCGTGCATTCCATGTGTAGGTTTCAAAGGATTTCTCAGAGGAGAGCAGCATTTTAAGAGGATGCAGATGCTGCATCACTATCCTGTGGAGATGTTACAGACTGCAGACATTGCCTCTAGGTCCTTGGAGAGAGCAGCTCTTCATGAGACATGCATGTTGCCAAGGGAAAAACTGTCCTTTACTTAATGTGAGGGGCTCCACCTCAGGGCACTCGCCTTGGCAGCAGAGCTGAATACTTATAGTTTGCAACACTGTCAGTCTATGTTTTAAGTAGAACTTCTCAGTAAGTTGTATTTGACTCCGTGCTTGCCCAGTAGATGACTACCTGCAGGCCTAACTACCCTTTGGAAAGATTCTGTAATAGTCTCTTGAGGGCTCTAAAGTCTCTGCATCTGCTGCAAGGGAAAGCACCTGGCTTATTAGTGGCTCTGCTCTCCAGAAATCACCACTTGCAGACCCTTTAGTTAACCGTCCCCATAACTGAATGCCTAAAGGTACTTGTCAAGAAGCCAGGATTACTGCAACAATTGCAGACCCATGTTTTCTCTCCACTGGCAAGAGGTCAGGATGGTGTGCAGCCACAGCTGTCCTTGGGGGCCCCAGGGGAGGAAGCCAACATTTTAAAGATACTGTCAGGACAGGGCAACTGGAGGTGGTAATGTGTTCTTTCTTGACAAAATCTGGCCCTCTCAAAGTTTAGAGATTTTTTTTTAACCACTTCAAATTGCACAGTTATTCTTTGACAGCCTGAGGGCTCTGATACCAGTCAAATTCTCTTAGAAGAGTGTAATTATCATTATAGTTATGTCATACCTATGTCAATTTAAGAAACAGGTATGTAGCTAAAGGCAGTTAGGGGCAAATACTTACTTTCTTCAACTGGGCAGTCAAAATTTAGGGTCTTCAATGTGGCAAAATGATAGTATTTTTTGACTTTGAATAAAAAATTATTCCATCTGGCTACCTTATGAAATGATACATTGAGAGAAATGAAGCATCGTGCATCATTAGAAATTTGCTAAGTATTTTTTTAGCTTGCTTTGTGTTTTGTCCTACTGGCTGTGCCCTGATGGATGAGGCAGTTGCTACACTCCGTGTAGAACAAAAATGCCTGTGCATAATGGCTGCCTGTGAAATAAATTCCCCTTTCATGAAGACTTCTTTTTTCTACCTTAGGTCCCAAATTTCATTAATGCTACACTTCCAGCCCATGAACGCATTACTGCCCAGGAAATAGACAGCTACTTCCGGCAGGAGCTCATCTACAAACGAAATGAGCGAATGGGCAGGAGGGTGAAAGACCTGCTGGAAGAGCACCCAAACAAGAGTTTCTTCTTTGCATTTGGAGCTGGTATGTGACTGTGGTGCCATTCAACCTGAACTCATCCTTCCCATGTCATTTAGAAGCATTTTGCAAATGCTTGCCTCAGTTTAAAGAGGGGTCAGTATTTTTACTGTGGTGGACATGGAACTCAGCTTTTCCCTGATAGCTGTACCCTGGTAGGAAAACCTTTTCAGCGTAGGAGACTGTTTTTCTTCAGTGTGCAAAGAGCTCACAGTGCACATGCTTTCTGCAATATCTGTTCATTACAGATATATTTATTGTATGCAGAGGCAAAGGTGCTGAGTCAACTACAGTGCACGCACAGGAGGAACAGGTCACAGACACACACACCTGTTTTTTGTCTGGGCAACCAATGCATGAGGATAGGAGAAATAGGAAGCTGAGATGAAAGGCAGCATATCTGAGGCTGCCCCAGTGCTTGAATTAACCTTTCAAGGACATGTTCAAAAGAAGAATATGCCAAATTGTGTGAATCTAAGGGAGTCAATAAATGCAAGGGAACAAGCAAGGCAAAATTTTTTCTTTTCTCTTCTTCCTGCAGCTCCTTACCTCTTTCACTGCACTTCCACAAGGAAGTTGTGTCTGCTACTATTTTGGAGCAGCACAGTGGACCCAATTGGGGAAAACCTACTCCATTTTCTGCCTCTTAGCAGTCAGCAGGACTCTACAGGCACATCCAGCAGCACATCCAACTCAATAAGGTTAGCATCTACGCTTCAGACTAGGGCTGGGTGGAGGGTATGATTGTTTTGCCATGACTCCCATACTTTATTCTAGCTCCAGGGAAAGGAAGAAGTTAGGATCAGCCTTAAAAAAGATAGGTGCTGATTCCCAGAGAAGTATCACATCCCCTCCATCATGAGCCATATGGCCTTTGGGAAAGGGGGAAAACTGAGACTGGTGTCAGCATCCATGCATGGTTTTCCAGTCTCAGTGCATACTGCTTTAGTGAGGATGAAAGATCTAGACAAGGCAAGAAAAATACTTACTTAAACACTAAAAGCATTCTTATTCAGTCTATGAGAATTTCTATACTTGCAGCAGGGAGTTGTGGCTACAAATTTAGCATAACAAGGGCCCAATGTGTGAGAGCTGGGATTTCAGGAAACGTGGCTGACCATGTTTGTTCAGATGTGTGTGAAGATTGTAACCTGCAGACTTCCTGCAGTGTCATTGCTCTGTGCAACCGCTCTGTGCTCTCACAAAGAACATGAAGCAGGCCCTGGCTGTGTAGATTCTGGTCATGTCTTTCTGTAGGCTAAGACCAGGGCATTGCTGCACTCCACTGCTGAAGTTCTGACCACAAATGAACCTGCTGCACTGATATTTCTGACGAAAGCTTGTGCCAGCCCCAGGTCCAAGTCGCATCTGTTGCAGGTAGCTACTCTTGTGGCAGGAGGCCAGTTGCAGATATTTGGGCTTTGGTTACTGAATCACAGCTCGAGTGATGAGCAGCCCGTGTAAGCAGACATATATGTTGTTTTGACACGTCCCAAGAGCAAGATCCTTTGAGAGGCGAGAGCTTCTTCCCCCCATTGCACACACTCTGAATCCCAGCAGCTGCAAAATCACATGTCTTTAGATGGTTTTGTCATTTGATTCCCCATCTATCAATTTCTTGCTGTTCCTGCCCTTCTGCCCCAGACTGTCTTCATCGTCATGGGTGCACATAGCACTGCTCCGGAGCCCAGAAGCACTGCAGGACCAGGACAGATCCCTGTCCTTCCTAATTTCTCAGCTTTCTTGTTCTCAGCTTCCATGATAGTACTAAAATCCTTTCCCAGGCTCACTGGAATCTTGCTTTTCTTATTCCTTTTGTCTTCCCAGTTCCCCCTTTTCTGTGTCCTGATTGCCAACATTTCTATACTGCAGCACTCCTGGGAGCCTTGTGCCTAAATGAACACCCTTGATCTTTGGCTTATGTGTACATGGCTTGATCTCCAAGCACCCGGTGTGCTTTACTCATGCTTTTCCATCATACTTTTGAACCCAGACAGTTTCCCTGTGTTCTCTGGAGATTTTGGACTGATTTTGAAATTGTCTCTAATTACTCTCTGGCTTTGATACCAGTCTGTCCTCTGTTCTCATCTGCTCTTCTCAAGAGTTCTGTTCAAAGGATAGTGCCAGCCTCCCACATTTAGCAGCACAATTCTTGATTACACCCTTGTTTGACTGCATGAGGTTTTTTGGTGGGTTTTTGTTCGTTTGTTTATTTGTTTTGTTTGTTTCATTTGTTTCTTATTAAGCGTTTAAACGAGACGTAGCATCACAGGATATATTGCAGAAAACAGATCAATTTTTACAGATTTCTGAAGTTTCCTGAGTGCATATTGCAATTATGAATGCAGTCTTCCATTGTTTTCCAGCAAGCTAATTCAGCTGTTTGCTTATGCAGATTGCTGTATGTGATAGATAATTATGTGGAAGAGTTATTTTTATGCCAGCAAGCAGTGAAGATGAACAAATATCTTGTGATCAGTTTTAAGCATTGCTTGGAATTGTGCTGCTGTTAATTACTGTGAAAAGGTTCCAGGAAAGTGCTCATACAAGGGAGGTTAGAATGAGTAGTAGGAAAAGAGAAGCAAAAAAAAAGGCTATAGGAATGGGAATAAATCATCGTAGTTTGCCCTCTTCTGACCACCGTGAAGAAAGTATCTCCTATCAGTAGCTTATAAACTGCAGGTCAAGGTTGTATTAAAATGGTTGTAGGATATTTAATGTTCTCCCAGTTAGAAGGGGAGAGAAGACTTTCAGTGGTTTTCATTATTTTTAAAACAGCTAGGCTTTTTGTAAGGAAAGTTCAGTCTTCCCATTAGCGAAACACCATTGAGAAAACAAATTTTATCATCAATTATATGCAAGCAAGATCATGGTTTGTGGGTGACTGTGGGATTACATATACATTTTCCTGTTATTTAAACTACTCTGGGTAGTTTTATTTTAAATGGAGCAAAATCAGAAAATACTGATTTAATTTATATTCTAACTGAATTGATGGGATTTAGAGATATGTAATCCATTGTGCAAAGGAAGTCTCCTCCCTTTTCAGGTCGTGATATGGCTGCAATTCTTGCATCGAATAATGTGTGTTAATTTGGGCCATAATCAATTTGATGATTAGATTCAGCACATTTTAAAATCAATCAGGCAAATTCTCCCTATATTTGGTCAAAAATGCTTCACAGTCAGAGCTCATTTCTGGAACTATTTTTGTTTGGAAGTAATTTGCACCAAAGTGGAGAACTAAAAACCAGCAGATTTTGCTGAAAAGATCCAAAACGCTTTGCTTCTGGCCAGAGTGCAAACAAGGAAAATTTCAAGCCAAAGTGAGTCTCTTTGAGGGAATTATAGGAAAGCATGGGAAGAGAGAATTGGCAATGCCAGCAGCATTCCACTGTGTTCAGTAAAGATTTATTTTAGTTGTGGACAGGCCTTTATGTATGGCAGCACCAGGGTTACGAGCCAGGCCTGCTCCCAATTGTCAGTGGTGGAACTTGTGAAGCAAAGCCAGCTATAATGTTTCACCCACAGTCTTCCTTCCGTATGCATTTTTAATTTCACTGCATTCTGGAGTGGCACGTTCAGGATCTGGATGCTAAGCCAATGTAAGTGATGGCACCTGTGATTCCGTAGCCAGCCAGCCAGGTAATGCCATAGTTTTCTGGTTTGTCTAGGAAAAGAGCACTGATGTAGTGAGAACTGCATTGTCCTGTTGTACTGTGGAGAGTTTTACCACTTGTCCAGGTTTTACAAGGGTGCTGCATGCTGGCTAAACCTTTCCAGAGTCAAGGGATAGTTGATACTGACAGAGAGCTCAGGAAATTCTCTGATTCATCCCTCTGCTCAGAGCAGGATCATACAGAGCGAGCAGTTTTCCTAGGACTGGAGTATGGGCAAGGATGAAGACTCCGGAATCTCTCTGGGTAATCTCTTCTAGTGTTTAATCACTAGAGATACTTTTTCTTGTGTTTAAGTGGGACTTCCTGACTTTTTGTCAGAAGAGGTTTTGTCCATTGCCTCTTTTCCTTTCATGGAACATTACTGCTGGGAAAAGTTCTGCTCTGTCTGTTTTGCAACCTTCTATCAGGTATTTATGCACAAGTTATGGCCCCAAGCCTTCTCTTGTCCAGGCAGAATAGTCTCAGCCTCTCCTAGAATTACACATATTTTAATAGTTTCATCATCTTTGTGGCCCTTTGCAGCACTCTCTCCAGTATGTCCTCATCTCTTTTGAACTGGGAAGCTCAAACACTGTGTGGACCCAGAGATGTGTTACCAGGGCTGAGGAGCAGGAAAGGATCACCCCCTCAATCTCCTGGCAGCCCTTCTCCTCACAAAGCCCAGGGGGCCATTGGCTGCCTTTGCCACAAGGACACCCAGCTGGCTTAAGGTCTACTTGATGATCACCAAGATGCCACATCTTTTTCTGCCAAACTAGTCTTCAGCCAGTTGGTGCTCAGCCTGTCACGGTGCCTGGGGCTATTCCTGCCCAGGTGCAGAACTTGATTGCTGAACTTTATGAACCAAGTTTCTCCTCATCATAAATCCATACTGACCACTCCCAACAATTTGCTTATCCCTGACACATTTGGAAATAGTTTGCAGACTGATTTGCCCCACCACCTCCCCCAGGAACAGAAGTGTGGCTGAGCAGTTTTTAATTCTCCAGATCCTTCTTCATGCACTTCTTGAAGACAAGAGTTATACTTTCTTTCAGTCCTCAGGGACCTTCTCCACTTGCCATGAACTTTTGAAGATAATTGAGAGTGGCTGTAGTGACATTAGGCAAGCTCACACAGTTTCTCTGGATGTATCCTATAGGGACTTGAATATGGCTGGTCTCTTTGAGTGTTCCTTAACCTGATCCTTCTCCACCCATAGTGATCCTTCTTTGGACTAGACTTTCCCCCTAGTCACAGGAACCTGAGATTCCTGAAGGTTGGTTTGACCACTAAATGAAGTAACATTTACTAAAAGACATACTAAAAGACATTTAGTACTTGGCCTTTTCCAAATTTTGTCATCCTTCTGCCCCCGTCAGTGCTTAGATTATCTAGTCTACATTTTATTGCTGACGTGCCAGTAGAGGCATTCCGTGTTTCCCTTGATGTTTCTAACCAGATTCAATTCTAGATGGGTTTTTCTTCAGCATGGTCATTTTATTCCATTTTATTACTTTAGCTTACTTATGTTTTCTTTTAGAGGGGCTGAAGAATAAGAGAGAAAAAAAAAAGTGTTGAGGTTTTTATTATGTAGGAGGAATCATACTTACTGGCTTGAGATCTTGACTTTATTTTGACAGACAAGACCTCTGCTGAAGCCAGGTTTCTAGGAGCCAAGTTTAAATTCCCTCTAGTCTCTCCTGCCTCTTTGAACAGTTGAGAAACTCCAAAGTGTCAGTTCATGAATAAGAAGTACAGAGGGATCTAAGATTCCTTATATCCCTGTGGAAGAAATTACTGACTTCAGTGAGAGAGGCTGGCTGATTTGACAACCTCAGAAGCTGGTCCTCTTAATCTTGAGAACACTGGAAAATTCCTTTTTCTCTTAGAGCTATTTTTCCTTGCTCCTGAAAAAAACATCATTCTGAGTCTTTAAAGTATATTGGATGTTGGTAAGAAGCCACCATTAACAGAAAGAAAAAAAGGATATTGGTGAGAAATTATTCAGCTACCATTTCTTCTAATTACTAAAGGAAATAACAAATGTGTTTATTTGACATTAGTCAGACTGTATGGAGTCAAACCTCCAGGGACTGACTGTTTTTTTTTTCCCATACAGAATGTGTTACCACCAGTGGTTATCCCAGTCTGCTGTAGTCCACCAAATGGCTTCCTTCAGCTTCTCTAGGTTTTGGGGCAATCCTTGTGATGTGAGAGGTCAGTTTTGTGTCAGCCTTAGATGCCACATAGGGATGTCTAAACCCTTTTCCATCAATCCTTATGTCATAACAAGCAAAAAAACAAAACAAAAAAAAAAACACAAAACAAACAAACAAA
>WBNO01028750.1:0-41480 GCA_013400575.1 Peucedramus taeniatus | reverse complement strand
AAAAAAAAAAAAAAGGAAAGAAAAAAAATGCAGGGGCAAGTGGAATTGGGCTGAATCTGAGTGGTGTGTTAGGTGATGCTATTTCCATGTAGAGCTGTTTAGTCTTACTTCTTGACATTTTCTGTTCCATCTGGAATCTTAAGCTGCAAAATTATGAAAGAAGAGCAAGATTCATTGTCTCTGGGTAAGAAAAGGTGGGAGAAAGGACCTGTCAGCAGTGGGTACAAAAAGCAGTCAACAGTGCTAAGCCCAGGATGTATCTGTCCAGCTTTTATGGGTGTTTATACCCATAAAACAAAACTGAACAAAAACCTGCCATGGGAATAGGAAAGTTGCTCAGGGAAATGAGATATCACTTTGAAATTTGGTGGGAATTCAGAATACACCATGGAAAATTTGAACCTGTCATCAGTACATTTTGAATTGGAGGTGTGGGCTGCACAGGGAATGTTGATTTATCTACGCCTTATGTAAAAGATTTGAAATGTTTAATGAGTAAGTTCATGAAAAGTCTGTAAGAAGGTGAATATTTGTGAAACCTGGAAGACGCCAAAAACAGCTGGTGAGAGGGGCAGGAAGACAACATAGTGATAAAACAGATTTAAAAAACAGATTAAATGAGTCCTGAGGGGCCACCTCGCTTCTCCCTGGGCTCAAAAGGTTTGCTGATTGCCCGCATGCTTCTGTCTCTGGAATGCAGCAGCATTTTAACTTCCTTGGGTGGGAGAAAAGGCTGAGTGCCTGAAGGTGTGCCTGTACCTCTGTAATCTGAGAATGCCAGATACAACCCAGCAGCTTTGAGACTGTTTTCCTTAGTAGGCTCTTTGAGTCTTCAGAATGCTAATGACAGGGTTTATTAGAACAACAACCCCTGAAGGGGAAAGATAGTGTTGTGTGGAGGCAGGACCCACATCCAGCGCCCCAGGGTTCACATGAAGGGCACTACTCCTGACATCTCTGACACTGAAATGAAGAAAGCTTTGCCTTTCTCCATTAGAGACAGCAACCTCAGCTCTAATATATTAGTGCTGCTGTCAAAATCAGCCAGGCCAAAATACTGTGCTACTTTATGCTCAGGTACTGACTGTCTTCTTATCAGTGCTGGGTTTGCCCATTACTGCCTTTACTGGGCAGTTAAAGTAGGAAAACTTGCATTATGTAGTGTGTGTTTTGAGCTAGGGGAATTTCAAGTCCTTAATAACTTTTTTTGTAGGAAAGGAGAGAGTGGTGTGTAATGGGAGCAGGTCCAGTGACAGAGGTGTCTGTGAGTACTGTAGCTCAGATAATACACTGGTAATTCCTTCTCTTACTGGTAACATAGTGCTGGCTGCTAGCATAGCACCTCTGTAAGGGTCTTCTTGTCTCATAACCTAAGAAAAACTCTCAGTAATTGAATATGCAGTAGCTAAGGCTGCCTGCATATAAACTGTTTCTCTTAAATAATTTTTTTTTTCAAAAAAAGCAATATGGGCATAAACTTTTCTTCCATGTTAATTTAGTCATAAATCCAGTCTTATAATCAGTGAAAAAGCTCTTTCTAGCTTCAGTTTTTGGAGATTGTCAGGATGTTTGACTTTGCCCAAGGGTAAAAATGGGAATCCCCAGGATAAAAATAACTCACATCTTACATTTAAGAGGTCTAATTTTCAAGAGAAAGAGGTAGATTAATATCTTATTTTTCACAAGAAAAATGCCTTCATTTTGACTCATGCGAATTGTAACTCCACATGTTTCTTTTCCATGGTATTAGACCATTTTTCCCATGTTGTGCAAGGCTACTTGCACAATATCTATTACTTTGAGAAGTCACATAGGTGTGTTGATTAGCAAACCACATCACTTTTGAAGAAATGGAAGATTATATTTTTTCCTCCTGGGTGAATTTAAGTTTGAGGCACTTTCTCTAAGTCTTTTCATGTCTAGGGAAAGTACTTTCTTGAGCATAGAGAACACCACTGTTATGCAGTTGTGCCCACCAGATTTTCCTGTTTGGTTTAAGAGTAGTGAAGTATGGTCCATTAAGGTTTTGTAGTAATAAAAGATTTCCAGGAAGTCATGTTTTTTGTGGATAAACACTTACCATGGTCTCAGTAGAATAAAACCTTGGGTTCAAAGTTTATGGAGTAGTATTTCATTAATATTTCATCTTGTAAGTAATCACAGGAAGGATTTTGTTTGGAGTTCTGCAGTCTGAAAAAATACAGGAGGGCATGGGAGGGTTGTGTGTATGGGATTTGACCTGCAAGTCTGCAGAAGTATTTTAATGCAACATCCTTATACTCCTAAACCTAATGTGAATTCAGGGATTCTTGAAGTTGATTTACAGCATCACTGTAAGTTATCTCATCCCCTTCAGTCTTTGTCATTTCCTTCTCCTTGCAGTATTAAATTTGTGAGAGTACCATGCTCTTTGTCCTTTGGTTTCTCTTCTGGTACATGGACTTTTCTGGACGGGGAAATACTGTGAGAAGCACGAATTTACTGGATTTAGTATTACATGTTTTGCATTTGATACACTTAAGTGGCAGATTTGGAATTCCAGCTTATGGCTTCCACTTATGACTGATCCCTGTTTTCCATATGTTGCTTGGATTATCTAGTATAACTGCAAAATTTCCTCCTCCTGATTCTGTGAGAAGTGAAGTGTGAGCTTGCTACACCTGGGTGCATCGTAGTCTTGGTTGAAAACAGTGTCTTCCTCTTGAAAAGTGTGTGCAGAAAACCTATGTATGAACGAAACTGATTTGTAATTTAATTGATCACATCATGTACTTTCCTTCTTTTGCTTTGGACCATAATAAATATTTTTGTCTAGCTTTTTTCCTCCATAATTGTACTAGCTGGGTTAAAATTACTCCAAGTTCTGCATCACAGTGTGTACTTAAAAAGTATAACTGTGTTTATGTTAAAGGCAAAGTTATGAAGAATGAATGCAGATGATAATTGCCATAGGCATTTCCAGGAAGTTTCTAAATAATTGTAAGATCCATACCTCTAAAACTTTCTTGAAAGTATTTGTTTCAGTGACACATAGAGTCTCTGGCACCAAAAGTCCATTTGAGCATTTATATTCCAAATAAACATCCAGCTTTATGATGTCCCCAGTGGCTGGAGTAATTTATGCTGTTTTGTGATTGCAGTGCTATAATTCTGTGCTTTAGTTGTTCCCACCACATCTTGAAGTCAGCAGTCAAGATCAGGTTTCCTAACAAACAGTTTGGTGTCTTTACATGTATATCCAGTGATTCATTGTCTTGGGATGTTTGTAAATGGTGACGTCTTGACATGCTTTTGAGGCAGATGGGAAGTGTCATCTTTCTACTAAAGAAAACACAGAATTATGTATACTTGGGGGTTTCCTTTTACACAACTCTAAGATGTCAAAGAACGTTATTTATCTGCTTGGAACAGTCAATTTTATTGAAATTCAGAGAGAAGTATAGTTTTCATGAGTCTTACAAACTTGGTTTAGGTGAAAAATTAAAATTTAGTAACAGAAACAGAACCTTTGTCTTGCAATATTTCCTAGTTCCTTTTGCTAGATGCAGAAATATTTCAGACTCAAAATAGCTCAAATTTGGCTTCAGCAATCTCTGCTGAAACCCACAGTTTTATCATCTAGATAAAATTTACCTAAGCTGGCATGGTTATAGAAGCAGCTCTGCAAGCACTGACAGTAAAAGCTGCAAGCAGGAGACAGAGGTTTTGGGGCAGTAGTAGGAGCCTGTGTTCTGCAGGATTGGGTATGGCTGTTGAGGAAGGTCAGAAGCACACAATGCGTGGTCAAGTCTGCAAGTGCACATTGGTCAAACTGTGTTGTTCTTTGAGCATATTGCCTGTTGTGGTCCCTGCATGCCATCTCCTTTCAGTGCAGATTAAAGGCCGGGGTCTTATTTACTCTCCAGTAGAGTGCATGGCTGAGCTGGTCCACACAACAGCTTCTTAGTTTCTCTTTGAGCTTGAACACAGAAGAATAAAGATTCATGACTCCCCACCCCCTGCCAGACTAAATTGACCTCTTGGAGGCATCTCTTCACCTAGTGGTGTGAGGATAATGCAGGGCTATGTACAGAAAGAAAAGAGCAGGCTTTCTGATAGGACAGAGCCCAGGGCCTTTCTTTTGGAGAGCATTCAAGTGTGTTAGGCTAAAATAGAAAACAGGTGAAAGAGGCCTGCACCCTGTCACAAGACTTATCATCTAAGTCTCCCTTGCAGCAATAGCTGCTTCATCTTAAACCTTGGGGAGTGACTCTTTCTTGTGTTTCCTACTGATGTTTTTGGCAATCCTATCTCTCATACACCACAGAGTGCATTTTGTGGTGGTCCCCAGTAATGAGTCAAAAGTTTTTACTCTCAGGAGCCCTGTACCTCAAACCCTCACCCTTCTGCCTTTTTAAATTTTGCATCTCACTCAGTTGAACCTGTAGATCCTCTGGGCCACAAAAAAGCTCTGTCTCATGAAGAGCGAATGGCCTACCTTTTGGATAGTGAATACTGCATCTCCTAACCCTTCATGTACCTAGCCTGAGCGGCTCCTGATTGATCATGTCTTGTGAACAATCTGTTATCCTGTGCCTGCTTGTATTTGTATGCATCTGTTTTATGCATATTTATTCATTTAGTCTGTTCTCTTTTGCACAATATTCGCACATCATTTTTCTCTCACTTGCAGACATAACTCATTGCCTTGGCAACAATGAGCAAAGGCACTCTGTGAAAGTATGTACAGATAACTGTGATAAAAAAGATATTCTTATCACTGCAATAAATGATAAATAAAGAACCCAGCTACAGAAAATCACTCAAGCAGGTTGACTGACTGAAATGGGATTCATCCATGTGCTACAGTGATTTCCTACATTCCACTCTAAATCACTGCTTTGAGCAAGGATGACTGAGGATTGATGGAGGAGTAGTATGTTTAATGGTGTGGCATGAGCAGCTATTCAGTAGCTCACTCACACATGAAATCCATGTAACTGTAAGCTCTTAAACTGGCTTGAGGAAAATTATTTTAACACCATACATTGCCCTATAGATTGCTTATCTTTATGTCTTGTCCCTTTCCTTCTGAAAGATTTGGATTAGGAAAATATGACTTCAGAGACTTGTCACTGTTTTTCACTTCTGAAGATGAGATTTGGCTCATGTATCATGGCCTGCATGAGGTTGATGCCTCATCTGAACTTTGAATATATTCTGCCTCTATCCTTGTCAGTTGAGAGGCACTTCTCTACAAGTCCAGAAGAGACTTGTCCTACCTCCCTGTCATTTGCAAGGAATGGATCACCTTTTGGAAGCACCCCTTCCTCTGCTGGTAGGGAAGGAGGAATTAATCCCTCTTCCCTTCTCTTTGCACATAACTCTCCTCTGTGTTAAAGGTGAGAGATGGAAACTAGGTCTGGCATCTTATATACCTAGTGTTTGTTTTACAGTAGCTCATTTTATTCAATTACAATATTTCATTACAGTCATTCCTGTTCCCTGCTGCAGCTGGTCTTTTTTCCTGACATGACAGAATTCTTGCTTAACTGTACCTGGAGCTGAGCCACTGGGAAGCAACAGATACCAACAGCATTAGGTTAGGTCAATGTAATGGTACACAAGATTTACTGCTTCTGAAGACAAAATTTAATCTGAGGAGGTGGGAAAAAATCCAATTACTGTGTGAGAAAATATGGTACCAAATGGGTGTGAATTGCAGTGTTCAGTTAAAAGGTTTCATTTGAGCTAGATTGGTTTATGCTCTTAGGTTATGGGGGAAAGTTCATCTTGTGCTCAAATGGTACCATCCAACTTATGCCGTAAGCTGGTACATCATAAGCACTTTGCTGTTGCGGTGAGAAGCTGGAATTTTTGTGCTCCAATTCATTCAACCCCTTTTGGAATGAAAAGTCATGAATCCCTTATGTTTAAGTCTCCTGACATTCTCAGCACTGTTAGAATTCTCTTTATAACTTCTTGCTTTTCCTTCTAGAATCATTCTCTTGGTTTTATTGCCATGTACTTATGAACAGTATTATCAGAAAACAGTTTTTCTGGAGCTACTTATCAGTTTTAGCACTGTGTACATCCACAAAGCAAGGGATCGCTCTAATGAGTAATTTGCCGAAGGCCAATATTAATCTATGTAGGCTGTTAAATGAAGAAATGTTTAATGAAAACTGGATCTATGAAGGAGTATGCAAGGCCTTTGTTCTCTCTTTCTTCTGCTTCTCAGCAGCCTGGTCTGATGACATGTTAGAGTGATGGTGAAAGACATTCTTTGAGCAGAGCATAGAGTCAGGAAAGCTCCTGCAGTCTTTGAGTAGTCATTTATTCACTATGATGCCAAAATGCAATCTTATCAGTCACCACAGCTGTCTTGAGAATGGAGCAGAGATGTAAATCACAGAATTAGGTCAGAACTATCTAAGTCCTTCTAAAACTAAGAACTATCTAAGTCCTTTCATCAGCATGGCTGAGGTCAAGTTTCTGGCCCCAGTGGCTTATAATGAAGAAGTTGATCAGTTTGATGATACAAGTTGTTGGCTTTCAGAGTGGAGAGTGTTAAAATGTGGCCAGATTCTGACCTTCTTTGCATCACCACCAGTGGTAGACTCACTGCTGCTCGTATCTGAACTTCATCTCTTATTCCCTTGAGTAATCCACAATGGCCTGAAAATCACAGAGTCTGTCAGATTGAAAAAGATGTCTGAGATTATAAAATCTAACTTTTGACCAATCACCACCATGCCAACTAGACCACGGCTCTAAGTGACACATTCAGTCTTTTCTTAAACACTTCCAGGGATGGTGACTCCACCACCTCCCTGGGCAGTCCATTATACAACAACCTGTGGGACCAGAGTAATTGCAATCACATCTGCATTTTAGAAAGGCAGAATGTAGTAATTGAAGTGACCTTGGGAAAGTTCAGCAATCACTCATTAGAGATCCTCTGTTTCTGGTGCATGTTGATGGGCAGTGATAAAACCCTGCCTGCCTTGAGTGTGGCACACCTCCTGTGATGAGGAAGAACTTTGTTGTTCTTCTCCCTCTTTCCATGTGGTTAGTGAGTTCTGATGTCATTTTTCTTTTAACTGCAGGTCACTTCATGGGCAACAACACAGTGATTGATGTTTTGAGGAGAGAAGGGTACGAGGTAGAACACACTCCAGCTGGACAAGCCATCAACAAGTAATGCATGTTTTTACCTAGCTGAGCAGCCATTGGGGTGGTGAGTTTGTAAACAATTATGAAGTAGGAATGGGAGCTGGAATTATAACTAAGGGGGAGCTAGGCCTTTTCTCTACTTCCCAGCAGTTTGCTTTTCTCGTCCATGAACTAGTTTGGAAAGGGTATTCTATTTGGCTTTGCTTTGTTTTGTTTTTTTTTTTTTTGTTTTTTTTTTTTTTTTTTTTTTTTTTTTTTTTTTTTTTTTTTTTTTTTTTTTTTTTTTTGTTTGTTTGTTTTTTGTTTGTTTTTTTTTTTTTTTTTGGTTTTTGGGTTTTGTTGTTGGGGTTGGGTCTCTTTGGTTTGTTGGTTTATTGTTGTTGGTTTTGCAGTGGTTTTATGTGTGTTTGGTGTTTGGGTTTTTTGGATTTTTTTGGTTGGGTTTTTTTGTTTGTTGTGGGGTTTTTTTGTATTGTTTTTTGTTTTGTTGTTATTAATAAAATTTCCACCCTTGTAAGTTTTTAACTCTTAAATGAACAGCCACAGACTATGCATGCTTGGTTCATCAAACCTGGATGCTCTCTTGTTACCACACAGGCTCCCAAGTTTTTCTTTCCTCTCTTTTTTATGTATTTGACTGCCCTGCCTTTTAATAATCCCCTTCATTTATACTGCTGTTTTTTATTTTGTCTGTTTACTCTTTCCTAGCCTGGAATCTGATTGCCCAGAGTCTTTGCAAGCTGTCTCTATGACTGATTGCTCTCATGTCCCCTGTTTTCTTCTGCATTTTTAAGCTAAGGTACTTGTTGTTCTGGTTCATCCTGCAGCTGTCCTTTGGGATATACTCTTCCTGCTTCTTTTTATCTCTCACTGGATGCTTTTATCCACCTCCATGGTTTCAGTAACTACAGAAAGCCAGATAATCTCCTCCTCCACTCTCTACCAAGAATTACTTGTGCTTTGACTCACCTCTTCCTGGAATTCTTGCCACAGCTTAGGGTCTGCAATCTTTGCTTTCCCCTTCTCCAGACTCTTACCAAGCATGTAGCTATTAGATATATTTGCTCTTCACTCCTAAAAAACACCACAAAAGAGAAAATTGGAAATTGATCCCAATTATGGTACTGTTTCATTTTTATCTTCTGTGTTGGGCATATTGTCCCTGTTTACATCTCTGTCCCTCCTCCCCCACATTTCTGATATGGGACTCTCAGGCAGGACTACTACTTTTTAATAGGGTTTGTGCAGAGGGCACAGTGTTGAGTCTTGGTATGTGCCAAGGGCTCTACAGGTGTGGTGCAAGGTATTGTTTTTCTCATACTCTGCTTCATCTTTTTCTTTATACCACCTTTGCTGTTGTCTGAAAACATGATATTGAAATTCTGGCAGGTCATGTTTCTGCAGTGATTCTTGACATAGACATACGTCATTAACTCAACACGAACTGAAAAAAACTGATTCAAGACTTAGCCCATGATTATATTAATGCCAGCCCCTGACCCTGTTTCTACCAGTGGGCAGGTGGTCTGACAACTAGAAGCACCTGTGCTTAAGTACAAGACTTGATGATTCTGTGACACTGGAGTTGTGCTAGAAAATCCAGTGTATTAGTGTTTACAAGGATGATTAAAAAAAAAAAAGAAAAAACCCACCAAATCCAAAACAGCCTGCACTGATATTTTCATGTTGTATTTTCATTCTTAGCTTAGGTATTCCTAAAAACAGCTGCAACAGCTTCTTAAAGCTTAAAGAAAGATAGCTTAATAGGTACTTGAGAATAAACAAGATATGATACTGCTCTGTAAAGATGTAACTGTAAGGGCAGACAACTGAAGAAAGGAGGGATAGATTTTCATTTATCAGGAAGGTTGGTATCAAGGTTACTTGGAGTAGCTTGACACTCAGTTCCATAACCACATCATGGGAGTTCATTGTGCAGCCTCTTGTGCCTTTCAAAGCCCCCAGTTTGGCATCAGTTGCATCTTAAACTTCTTATTAGGACTACTGGACTCTTCCCTGGAGTCTTGATATTAAACCTGAGTAACAAGACAGCACTTTGCTGTTAACATTTCTGGATGACTTGGAAACAGATTTAAAAAATTAAAATACATTTTAAGGAAAATATGGGTTCAAAGGAGAAGAGCATTTAAGGTGAGGGAAAAGATCTGTGGCAAGAGTGTGTCAGAGTCCTAGGGCTTGGAAGGAAGATTTCACTTGATTGCTATCCTGGGCTTGTTCTAGAAGCAAATCGCAGAGCAGCGTGTGACAGTAAACCCAGCGTGGATCACATAAATCTGGAACTGTATCCAGCTATTGTCCTATATAGTGCTGCACACAGTCCAGTCAGTACCTGTGGACTATTTCACTATTCATAGTTGAGACAGAAATGTAAGTGATTGAACTGAGACTGAGAGTTTAAATGACTGGTCTGGTGTCAGACACAGTTGGAAGGTCCTAAAATACAAGGAGGAAGTCTGCAGTCAACTCCTTTCCCTTCAGTATGATGTTTCACTGTAGTTGCACAGCCTGCTGCTTCCTGTGCTCTGGCTAAACAAAAAGTCCCTTGTGAGAGATGTTGTAGGTATCTGTGTGTAGAAACCAATAGGGATGCAGGATAATCATGCTCATTTTCCTGTAGCAGGCAGGGCTGCCGAGGTGTACTTTCCATCTGCAGAGCAAATAGGGTGGATGCCCCTAGTTGGAGACAGAAAGGTTCCTTGTCCCCAGTGTCTCCCAGGCAGGGAAGGCAAAAGAGGTATTCCAAGCGGGCAGTATTGCAAAGGACAGTTTATAAATAGTACCACAAGTTCAGTCAAGCTCCTTCTGACTCACTTTGGTCTTTAAAGGTTGTTCCTGATTTTAGAATGTAGTTACGTATTGTAAAATATTCAACACAATCACAGCCATAATTAAGGTACTTGCTGACTCCCCCTTAGCTACTGTGATGGGAAATTAGCCTGGGGGTGAATAAGGATGGGCTTTTGAATCTGTGTGCCTTTTTCAGTGGTCTCTAGAAGAATTGCCTGCAGGAAGTGTTGCAAAGGAGGTTTGGTCTATGCCTGTGTCTGAGGCTGCACCTGTCAGAATAAATGTCTGGCCATTCAGGTCATCTTCTACCTGTAGCAGTGCTGAGCTCCAGCATGGTGTGGCCATGGGTTCAGAAGGGAAGGCTGCAGGCACCATGGCACACTAATCTACAGGGGCAGGGTGCTGCCCACTCTGTGACTTAGTAAAGGAGCAAAAACAGTGAAGAGAAACTGTGGAAAAGGGAATCAAGGGCTGAAGACCTTGAGACAGATTAAATCAGGTTGCTGGAGAGAGCTGATGAGAGATCATCACTCTGCAAGGTGGAGTTAAAGAGTGGATGATATGAAGCAGCTGAGGAGGAGAGCTGAAGGGTGATGACAGTTCAGAGGTGATAAAGTGTGACAGAGTGTGACACCACAGTGATTTTGTATTAGATTGATAACCAGGGTCCATTCTGCAGCAGACTTTCTCATATAAACTTCAACATGTGATGACTCTGATTTTCCTTGCAGCGAATAAGACAAATTATGTTTGTTTTCCATCTACTCTCTTGATGTTCTAGTCTACAACTTCATTTCCCCTTCTCTAGGAACTGCTCTCTATTTGCTGTCAAATAAGTGTACATACGGTGATGGGCTAGCTTGAAAATTGCATTCATGCTGAAATATGCCTCCTTCCAGACCACCTCCTTTTCATGCCATTGGAAGCTGAAAAAGGAACACAGTTCTGAGAAAGTTTCATTGATTAAAGGCAGGTTTCTGCTCGGTGGTCTGTGGTTTTCTGTAACTTTTCTGAATTTCAGCCCAATCCAGTCTGCACTTTTGTTACAGAAAACTGTTGCATTTCTTCTTTATGAAGTAGCCATAAAGATCAGTCAGATATTCCTGCTAGGTTCTGTGTATACACAGAGTGGTTTGAGTTTGTGGTTTTGTCCAAGATGCTCATAAACAAGTAACAAGGGAAAATGGTTCCAAATAATGAGAAATGTGGGCCAGCAAAGACATGAGTGAATAAGACACTTCAGACTGCCTGCCTTAGAGTATACATGAGATGTTGCTTTCTCTAAAAATAAAGAAACAGAGCTTCAGTAATCAGGGTGAAGCTGATTGTTGTTTTTTTCAATTTATCACCTTTGCAGGAAGCTGAGTAGTCATAGCCCTGAGAGCTTTTTCTGGGAGCTCAACTTTGGGTTTCCAAGATTTGTCTTTTAAGATGGTTTGTACATGCACATAGTCTTAGTGACATATCTCACTGGAGCTGCTTTGAAATTCCCAATAATGCTACTAGCCTAATACAGGATCTGGGCAGCTGGAAGACTAAAGCCTGACTCCCACTCCCTCATTACTTGCTATAAATGTGTGCAAAGCTCAGCTCTGCTTATGAGAGAGATGCAATTTCTCAGTTTCCTCCCTTCATGTAGACCTCCATACTTGTACATAAAACCCACTAAGACCACCATTTCATGCTCCTTTATCTGAGTGGCAGGACAGCATTACACCCTTTTGCAGATCAACCCTAGAAGCCAATGCCACAATGGTATGTTGAGCTCTGGTCTCTTCTTATGTGTCAGACATGTCCTCTGATGTGATCTTTTGTAAAGGCTGTGAATCCACTGCTTTGTACCATCTGCCTTCATCAAAAAGAAAATGAGAAGAGAGTGAACTTGGTGCTGCCAAAACTAATCTGCTTTCAGTTGATGCAGACTAGATGGCCCAAAGGATTCCTTAATCATAGAATCATAGAATGTTAAGGGATTGGAAAGGACTTCAGAGATCATCTAGTCCTAATCCCCCTGCCATGGGCAGGGACACCTCCCACTAGACCAGCTTGCTCAAGGTCTTATGCAACCTGGCTTTGAAAAGTGCCAGGGTTGGGGCACCACAACCTTCCTGGGCAACCTCTTCCACTATATCAGCACCCTCACAGTAAAGAATTTCTTCCCAATACCTGGCCTAAATTTGTCCCTTCTTCAGTTTGTCTCTGTTACTCGTGTCACTACAATTCCTGACAAAGAGTCCCTCTCCAGCTTCCCTGTAGGACCCTTCAGATATTGGGAAGTTGCTATGAGGTCCCTGCACAGCCTTCTCTTCACCAGAATGAACAGACCCAGCTTTCTCAGTCTGTCTTCACAGGGGAGGTGCTCCAGTCCTCTTATCAATGTTGTGGCCTCCTCTGAACTTGCTCCAACAGTTCCATGTCCTTCTTATGCTGAGGACCCCAGTGCTGAATGCAGGGTTCCAAGTGGGGTCTCACCAGAGCAGAGCAGGGGGGCAGAATCCCCTCCCTCACCCTGCTCCCCACACTGCTTTGGATGCAGCCCAGGATCCCACTGCCTTTCTGGCTGTGAGTGCCCATGGCTGGGTCATGTTGCATTTTTCATCAACCATCACCCTCCCAGTCCTTCTCCTCAGGGCTGCTGTCAATCAGTTCTCCACTCTACCTGTAGCTGTGTCTGGGATTGCCACAACCCAGGTGCAGGACCTTGCACTTGGCCTTGTTGACCTTCATGGGGTTTGCACAGCCCCACCTCTCCAGCCTGTCCAGGCCCCTCTGGATGGCATTGCTGCCTGCCAGCATGTTGACTGCTCCACAGAGCTTGGTGTTTGTGGAAAACTTGCCGAGGGTGCCCTTGATCCCACTGTTCATGTCACTGACAAAGATCTTGAACAGCAACAGTGGCAGTACTGACCCTGAGGGAGACCACTCATCACTGGTTTTCACGTGGACAAGGAGCTGTTGACCAAAACTGTTTGCATGTGGCCTTCCAGCCAGCTCTTTATCCATCAAGCAATCCATCCATCAAATCTATGTCTGTCTGATTTGTAGACAAGGATATCATGTGGGACAGTGTCAAATGCTTTGTTAAGTCCAGGCAGATGATGGCAGTTACTCTGCCACATCCATCAATGCTGCTGTTCCATCAGAGAAGATAATCAAATTTAACAGGTATTTTTTGCCCTTGGTAAAGCCATGTTGGCTGTTAGCAATCAACTCTTTGTTTTCCATGTTTATTTTAGCATAGTTTTCAGGAGAATCTGTTCCATGATCTTGCCTCACACAAGTCGTGAGACTTTTACTTTCTCCCTTTAAAAATGAGAGTTATATTTCCCCTTTTCCCGGTGTTGGGAATTTTACCTGAGTGCCACAGGTTTTCAAAAGTGATTAATAGTGGCTTAGCAACTTATCTGCCAGCTTCCTTAGAACCCACAGATGAATCTCATCAGGCCCCATGCATTTGTGCACATTCAGGCTCTTAGATGGTGTTGAACCTGATTCTCTCCTACATTGTACCTTCATACTCCATTTGCCTTTCCTGACTTGGGCAGCTTGGCTGGAACATTTGCCATTGAACACTGAGATACAGATAGAGGTCATTGAGAATCTCAGCCTTCTCTGAGTCCTGCATGGAACCAGGTCACTGTTAATGGTATGCTAAGCCTTTCCCTTCAAAGGTGGTAATTTTCAAGATGTATTTCTGTAGCCATGACCATGGTCTGTGGGCTAGCTTGTTTCTTACCTCCTCCACCAGTGAGAATTGCTCATCCAGACCTGGTTTCATCAGCTGGTGTGCTTTGTTTTGTTTGCCTCTTCCCCTTGTCCCCCAAGTTAGTTTGCTCTGGGCAGGAATGTTGAAAGGAATAATCTGGTCTGTGTTCAGCAGCACATCAGACTAGAGGAGTATGGTTTGACTCTGACTTAGAAGGGATTCCGTTTTTGTCTCTTTCTAGATATGCAAGCTTATTACCAAGAGTTCCTCCACCCTTATCCAGACTGCATTCTTTCCTCTGACACAGACTGCCTCTTTTCCAAAGATTTTTTTTGCTGAAGAGCACTGTTTTCATCACAAAATCAATATTGACTTAGGGAAGAGGGAGCAGAAATGCACGGCAGAGAAATGAGCATCCAGGGAGAAACATCTGTTTTATATGTATGTGCCTTGATACAGGATTTTCCCTCAAAGCTCTTTTAAATGTTATCTGTGTTCTCTCTCTCTTCCAGCCGAAAATCTCCCAAAACATTGTTAGCCTTTTCATCATCACACAGTCCCTATGTCATGTCCCATGAGCTCCCACTGCACCTCCAGAAGGAGGAGGAAGAGGAGGAGGAAGAGTTCCTGCCTCATCTGCTATTCCCTGACAGCATTGATGTGCTCATGAAAGTAGACAGGAAGTACAAAAAGAAGAAGAAAAAGCAGCAGAAGAAGCAAAAACTGCGACAATTTAATGACCTCTGGGTTCGCCTTGAAGAAAGGTAGCTAATGGCTGGGGAAGGGGAGGATGGCTTGTCATGTAAACTGGACTTTCACTTAGATGGTTTAATACTGACCCTCAAACTTCTGCAGGGGTAGATATATCCTGTGGACAGGATCTGACCTTCTCCACTGCTGTGATTCCTTCTGAAACATTTGCATGAGGTTTCTTGTGCTTTTAGTGGCAAAAGAAAAAAAAAGGTTTTTTTTTTCTTTGCATAGTTAGATTTGTGGAAAACTAGGGATAAAACAAGTGGAAATCTTGTCTAGATCATTCTGCATTTGGGTTTGAGGGATTGTGAGCATATGGCAGTCCACTCCTTCATGGAAGGCTGGGTCCAGTGGTAGATGGTACAGATCAAAGCCTTGGACTGTTAACCAAAAGCTCCTGCATATGAGGAAACTATCATTCCTGGCATATGTTCTGCTTGCACTTGGGCAATATTCGTGCAGTATTTTCATTCTCTGTATTCTTTCAGTCTGAAAAAGCATGACAGCCTAATGTATGGCAGAGTTTATATAAAAAAAATCTGTGTGTTGTGGGGCAGATGTTCACACATATCCCTTACTTTTCATCCAGAAAAGCTTGTACCTACAATAACTACAGCAACATGCAGAAAAAAAAAAGAAAAAAAAGCTGATTTCTCTCACTACCTATACTTAAGCCTGTGACTGAATGTATACCTTAATGTTTCCCTTCTGTCAGATAACACACATGGCCAAATCTGCTTTCTTTAGTACTTTGTGTGTCTGTATCTCTGCCATACTTGGGTTGAAGACATTAAATTTTTATGATGCCATAAACAACCAGACAGGTTGGGTTGATGTAGAAAAGTCTGACAATTCTTGAAATTAAGCCTGTACATCATTTATTTTTTCCCCTCTGAAGAATACTTCTTACTGTCCCCTAGATTACTCAGTATAGCAGGGTTCTCCTATACTGTTCCTGTCACATCCCTGGATCCTAATTGTACCACTGCTATGAGTGATACATGGCTCAGGCTGGCCACAAGTGACTGCAGCAGCTATTCTCTTTGAGGCATTCAGCCATTGTCAGATGTTTTAGACCACATTCCCTTCTTTGCTCCTTCCTTCAGCTTTAGTATAAGTGTTAGGGAGACAAAGGGAGACAAATGCTCATGTAACATGTCCTCTCACAGACCTACACACAAGATTCACTAATATAACAAATCCTCTAGTGATTACACTTCATTTTGTCTCTTAGTATATCATTTACTTTTCTATTAATGTAGTTACTAGCTGATTATGAATGGATTTTTTGAGTTTCTGTTGATAGTCTGTTTAGTTGAAATGCTAAGGAATGTCTTAATCTCTCACCGTGCCTCCACAGTGCCATGTTCAGTGTTTCACATGCTGTGAGTCCTGCAAAGCTCAGGGAAGTCAGTGGGCAGTGACTCTGAAACACGTGTGCACTTGGAGTATCAAGCCTTCAGAAGAAGAAGGAAGATGGGAAGATGTGCTGCCGTGACCAAATTGAAGGCACGTTAGGGCTGCATACTGGATTTGAAGTCCTGCCAGGCAGTAGTGAGGCAAGAGCAAGGCAAATTATGGCAGCCTAGGAAACTACGGCACAAATACGGAGGCAGGAAATGTTGCTTTTATTTTCTTCTTTTTATGTTCCTTTCTTCCCCTACTATTTAAGTCGTCCTTTGTGCTAGAAACTTACCCTGGTGCTAGGTGACACACGCTTTGTAGGGGCGACTCCTTGGCAGCAGAGAAGAGCTTAAACGCCTGGAGATGGAGGTGTTGGATGGCAATGCTGGGAAAGACAAAGGATGCCTGGGAGATTGCTGTGCCCATAGTGGAGGGAAGGCAGCTGTCCCTCAGGCAGGAGCCCCACCCGTGGGCTGGGCTTCTGTAAAGCCCGGCTTGTCTGCTGGGCTCTGCCCCAGCGCCTGTGCCGCGGCTGGGCTGGACTGGGCTGACAGTCCTATCTCATGGTGTGTCCCTTCCAGGGAAATCCAGCACCTCTGGGCTTCAGCTCCTGTGCAGGGCATGTCTAACTGGGAGTCTCAGCCTTCGCTCTAAACATTCCTCAGGGTGTGCAGGTAAAGCTGTCAGGTTTCTTACAAATGGGCCATTTGCAACTTTCATGTTTACAGATGGGCTTGGTCACCTTTAAGGTCTTTTCCAACCTACATAATTCTGATTCCTCCTGTGATCCTGGAAATGTGAAAGGTACAGCTCGAGTGATTTAATAGTGTTGTAGTGGGCTTGTCAGAATGGCCTTGGTTCATGCCCCTGTGTGCATCAGCTGCTGGCTGTATTTCCTTGATGTGCTGCCAGCTGGCTTCTCTCTGGCTATTGTTCAGATCTTCTGGGGAGCCCTTTGGGTAAGGAAAAGTAAAGTGTTTTTAAAAAGGATAGTAATTGCCTTCAATTTCCTAAAGCATTTTTGCTTAGTGGACTGAAATAAGACAAGAGTGGTGCACAGCAGCTGGGGATTGGGTGCAGATTTGCCAGGTGGACTTGCTTTTAGTTTTGTCCAGATTTGTCTTCAGGTTGTACACAGCACCATGTGGTCCTGGGGGGTATGCCAGCCACACAGCTGTGGTGTCAAGCATTGCTTTCAGTCCATTGCCAAAGAGAACAATAACCTCTGTAGTATCTGACCCTTCTGACTCTTGGCCTGCTGTGGTGTGTGATCTCCCCCAGTTCAGTCAGTTGGCATTAGCAGCCTGGAGCATAAAAATTTCTCTCCTCCATCATGTATTGCCATTATGGGAGCTCAGCTCATGTATGCTCTAATTCAGTTCTTGTTCATCACGATGTCAGAGTACTCTCTACCACTGGGAGATACTCTGAACGTGGAAATCTGGGGGGATGTGTTTCTGGAAGCCATTCTTCCTCTGCTTATAGTACATCATGTAAATTTTTGTAATTCCTGACCTGTGGAAGAGATCATATGGTGTTGAAACAAGGTGGGTCCACACTAAGGTACATGAAGCATGGCTGAGGAAGATGTACTCAAGAAAACAGGTGCCTCACTCCAGCTGTGCTCAGCAAGTGCCCCTGCGGTGACACTCCTCTGCAGCAACACTTGTTTTGTTCTTATCTATTTTCTGCTTAGCTGACAGGGGCTAGGAATATGGTCATCTTACCCACCTGACTGACAGTGTGGGAGCAATGAGCAGGCGGGGTAGACTTACTGGAGAGAGGGCCAGTATTTTGGTGCTGTCAGCACCCTCAGTCTCTTCGCTGTTCCCCTCAAGTCTACTTCACAGTTTGGCTGGGTAGCACCTCATCCTTGTGGGCTGGTGTGGGAGCTGTCCACAAGTGGGAGGAAGGGCCAAGACAGCACTCAGCCATTTGGGAGGCACAGACTTTTGGTCAGCATGTAACCTGTACAAGAGACCATTCTCATGGATGCAGAAAACTGACAGTGGGTCGCAGAGGCTGACCACCTCCTGCTCTGTGGCTGTTGGGCAGTTGTGGGCTGGGTCAGGACTGATGCTCTTCTCTTGCCTTGCAGTGCTACTGACCCTCCTCCGCGGATCCGCATCATTAATGGCTACATCACGGTCGAGCCCCAGCCCCGGGGCCACGGACGGTCCAGCCACACGCGCGCAGATGCCAGCAGTGCTCACCAGCTTCCCAGTTCTCTCTTCCTTCCACTACTGACTTTGACTTTGCATAAGATAATGCTTCATTGAAACACAGGAGGACCCAAGCTGCAAGACTCTTGCCTTAAAAATAAACTTACACAAAAAAGAAATAGAAGACTATGAGTGGGGCACCTGTTCTTTGAGGTGTTCTTAATCTGCCTCCTTTTCCTGAGTCTGGATCATTAACTCTATTAACTGGTTTGACCTTCCCAATAGAGGAGAAGATATTTTAATGAAAGTGTTATTTATCCTTCTCTTGCAGAAGAATGATTTCATGTTATCCCATAATGCTTTGGGGAGATTATAATGCCGCTATAACACAGCTGTTGTTTTAGCTGTTTGAGCCCAACTAAAGTACATATTTTTCACCTTCAGTGCCTTGTAAAAAGATTTATACACCACTGATTTGTTTATTAGAACAGAATATTTTGATCACCTGAGCACATCTGGGAAAAAGAGTTGGTATTTTATATCTCTATGGTAATGCTTTTAATTCTTGCTTGTTAGGGCTCCAGATTACGTATAAAGGTTCATGGCAACACCTTCAGTAGAATAAAACAGTGAAAACTTGAGAACAGAATGTGTCTGCTGTCTGTTTGGTGCTATTTAAGACGGGTCCCCCTGAACCTCTAGTGGCCAGGCAAGCCTCATAAGTGCAAACTAATGTACATTTAAGAAAAAAACAATTTTGTGGGAACTTCACAAATCATAATGTTGGAGTCTTCCAAAATAAGTTCTCAAGAGGTGATTTGCACAATTAAGATTTAATTCTAGAAAATCCTTTCAAGTTTTCTGCTAAGTTCATTGCTCAGTGTCCTGGGTTGACTTTCCAAATAAAGTCCTTTGCTATCTGTGTGACGTTGCTGTGTTGTTGACGGTTGAGTGTAAAGACTCTTGGAAGTGGTGATGAATTTTCTGTATTCGTACAGGACATTCTCTTGTGATCACACTTAACTCAATTTGTGAGCAATATTTTACCCCTATCTCTTAGTAGGGTTTCATTGCCTGGGAAGATCTAATAAGTTTCACCTATGGGTGAACTTAGAGCCACTGTGTGGAGCTTAGTAACTTGGAAAGATAGTAATCTGCCCCAGTGAGACAACAAACCTTCAGGTTTCCTTTCCCATGCCTTTACACATACTTGACTGCTTTTTCCATTGACTGTAAAGTAGTTCTTTTTCATAGCCTTCCATAGAATGTCAGAGGAGGAACAACAAAGGTTCCAGCTTTCCTAACAGGCTTTTCATCTCTTGATCTCAGATTTCAGTCCGTTTCTAGGAGGGCTGAACCTGAACACAGCCTCCATTTGCTGAGGAAAACAGAGAAAAAGAGGCTAAGTGTCACAGTTAGCAGCAGCATTGTGGGGAATGAAATGTATCTGGGCTAGAGAAGAGGACAGCATCATCTCATTGTGTATTCCTTCTTACACATAACACTGCAAGGCTTTGAGTACCTGAATGTATTCTGGCTTCCTTGGCTTTCACAGCAGCCGGGCTGATGATGTGTTCTCCTTTTCTCTCTCTCTCTCTCTCTCTCTCTGGCTGATCTTCCACTGGTGATAGACCTGCTGGTGCTGGAGCTTGTTTTCCTTGACCTGAATATGACCTGAAGGGAGCAGATTGTATGAAGTGTAGGTTACTTACAAAAATGCACTGCAGGCCTGACAAACTGGGCATATAGGGTCATGGAATGATTTGGTTTGGTTTGGTTTGGTTTGGTTTGGTTTGGAGCTTAAGAGTTTATCTCATTCCTGTGGCACAGGTCCAAAGAACACTGCAAGCACTGGGAGAAAGTGGTTGAAGCAGAGTTTTCATTTATTTTCTCCATTACAAGGCTGCTGTGTAAAACAGCCCCAGGCTGCCTTTTCTCTTTGTTTTCTCCTCCATGGTGGCTCCTGAGCTTCATCTCTGTGGGGGTAACTGAGATGAGTGAAACAGCCATCAAAGTTTTTCTTAGGCTGGCATAAGGAAAGAATGCTTATAAAATGCTTTGAAATACCAGAGACCTGAAGTAACACTGTGGATAATTCAGTTCTGGTGGTGTAACTCATTTTGTAGCCTGTTTCCAAATGCCTGACTGTCGGAGAAATAGAAATGTACTTAAATTGTGATGGATGGTGTGCCTACAGAGGCTGCATCCTGGGAGTCTTTCTGCAAAGTAATCAAATAAAGATGTTTTTGAGGGTCTCATGGACTTGGGCTGATATCTGTGAACTAAAGTGGTGGTTCCAGTCCCTCACTTTTCCTTGCAGACCAGTCACTGCTGATTGTCCTCTCTGCTCCCCCCACCCAGTAGCAGCTGGGTAGTACCAGCAGGAGGTCAGAGGTCCAGCTTTCTACACGTGGACACCCAGTGCAGGAGCTACTTCTGGAGTCCCAAGAAAAAATTAAGCAGAGCCTTTTTGCTCTAAGTTAGCTCTGAGATTAAAATGTTGGCTAAAACATGTTTTCAGCACTTTGCTAGAGGAGATTTGGAACCAGAGCTCCTCCTGGTGGCCTCTTACCTGCCGCTGAAAAGTTAGGGAGACCTCCTCTCTGTGGAGGTGGCCTTTTCTAAAGGAATGGTAGTAATCAGCTATTTGGATTATGTTCTGATTAGCAGTAGAATAAAATAAGACACTGTCTTTTCAAGTTGCATTGCAGCAGATATGCAGCTGCATGCAGTCACACATTATATTATTGTGATTTTCCACCTGCCTTTTTGGGTCATCCCAGGAAATGCATTTCCTATGTCCGATTTTAACATAGTGGAATAAATATAAACTCACTTGGCCCATCCCAGATCTTGGTAGCAGGCAAGGCTGTTCTCTGATACATTCCAATGGTGGGTTTGGACCTCAGTTGCTTGTGGAAGGCACATGAAGTTTTGTGCTGGACTTCTGCAGCAAACTGAATAGTTGTTTGCCAGTACAACTTCAAGAATATAAACTCACACCTAAGTGGATAAAACGGATAAAGGCAATTAAAAGTACTGGAGCAGAAATGCTATAAGCAACAAGAATCTTGAATATCAGTTTCCTGCCCTGGAATGGAAGGCAAAAAGATGTGTTATACAAGTACAGCAGCCCTCTCTCTGTCTTGGGGACTTAATGTTTCCAAGCACTTTGCTGCTGTGCAAACACCCCAGCCATGCTGGGGAACTCCATCCCTATGTAGACATCCCGTACCCAGGCTCCTGTGCACATGCACAGACTGCTTTTCCCACAACACGTGGGAAGTGCCAGCTTCTTAAATGCCACACAGTGATACTTGGGTTTTTTGCAGTGCTGTTAGCCTGCATTGCTACCTATGGTACTAGAATATAGCAATCAAAATACTGCTTGGTGTTGGGGGTTGGATCTGTTTCTTTTGTGTTTGTGGATTTTTTTCCTGGTGGTTTTGCTAGGTAACTAATTGCTGGGTACTTTATGGATACTTGACTTAAATAAAGGAGGCAGCAGGTTTCTCTGGGTGGAACAGCAGTGAAGAGCAGTTTGGTCCCAGGACACCCTCCCAAAGGACTGGAGTACCAGGGGACCCTGCTTGTTTTTGTGCTCCACTGGATTTCTCTCCAGAGGAAGACTGAACACATTTTTCCTCACCATCGGACTTTCCTACTGGACAATTTCACTTCATAGAACTGCATTTACTGCTCAAGGAGGATTTCATCTGGACTGCTTTCACCGCCCTGATTCCCAGGGTGTCAGGTCACATCCCTGACTCTGTCAGGGCATTTTCTGAGGTTTTGTTGTTTCTTTGTTTGTGCTTGTCTCTTAGTGCTATTACACTTGTATTTGTCTTTGCTTTGTCTAATATTCCTAGTAAAGAACTGTTATTCCCACTCCCAAATCTTTGCCTGAGAGCCTCCAATTGCAAAATTATAATAATCTGAGGGAGGGGGTTTACATTCTCTATTCAAAGGGAGATTCCAGCTTTTGCTGGCAGGTACCTGTCTTTCAAACCAAGATACTTGGCAAAGGAACTTTTTCTCTAGAAGGTGACTTGGGACCAGTGTCACTCTGTGAAGTTTGTTCATATTAACAGTGATACAAGAAAATACTGGGTCTTTGCAATAGGAATCACCAAACATTGCCTAGGATGCATTCATATTTTGCCAAAGGATCATGGGCTGGCAGAGGAGCCTCTTCAAATTCACTTAAGCTTTTTCAAGCTTGATGCCTAAATTGTCTGGATGTGTGGAAGCCTACACACACTAAAAGTACTACACTCAGCAGAATTCACTGCATTGTTTGTTTATTTTTTTATTGTGGGTATACTTGTCCATTGTCTGCTTGGGAGATAAAGCTGTAATGTTGGAGTTGTTTTCCATGGTAAGACTCAATATTTGAAGAAAATCAGTTGGGTTTCAGAATTCTGAAAACACCTTTCTTTTCTTTTGAGCCCAAGAACTGAATAGCTATAAAGGAAATTAGGCAAGTAGAGCAGTTTGCAGAAGAGCTGGCAAATAATGTCTCAACAGTTCATCACCTAGTCAGCAAGAATGGAAACTGATAATCCATGAAGTGTTTAGGTGTACTACTGTGAATGAATGCACAATAAATTGCCCAGGAATTATGATGTCAATGATGAAGTGTAGTACAGAGATTGGTTTACAGCCTGAAAATTGACAAAAAAACCCCTTTCTAAAATTTCAGTGGCAGCTGTTAAAAAGAAGCTGCATATTCTTCAAATGCCCAGTGTTTTACTGAATTTATCTGCTCCATCTAGTCTGCTTTCTCTACTAATGTGTTGAAGCTTTACATAGAATTTCTTGCACCTGAATTTCATTAAAACTCAAATTTGTTTTAAAAGTTCTTCATGTTTGCAATTTGGCAACTGCATTTGTTAATGCATCAGTTCTGATTTTTTTTTTTTTTAATGCAGAGTAAGTGTGCTGTACAGCCAGAGGTGTTTATTTATGTCTGTTCTGTGTGTGGTAAAACATAATGCGTTAGAGGTCTCTGTAGCACCTCTGCCTTGCTGCACACAATCAGCTTGTACTGGCATGGCCACCCCCCATCTATCCATCACTCCCACCTGGATCCTGAATCCTTTAGCATGCTTCACAAGTCTCCTGCTCACAATTTTATACAGTTAACAGATCCAGAACTCACGTGCTCATCTCACAGGTCCCATACAATCCCAGGTCCCCTCAGGTACCAGCACTGCTCCTCTGCCTACTTGGTATCTCTGCTCAGACCCAGCATCTTCTGCTTGTGACGGGTACAACTTGAGGTTTGCCAGTGAACTGTGCCCCACACCTGCACACAATGGGTTGGCAGAAGGTACAGACCCTCTTCTGCCCCATGGCAAATGCTACCATGCACGTGTGCCTGTGACTTGAGGTCTCAGTCCAGCTGCTGGAGCTGAACCTGCTTTGTTCTCCCTCACAGTTATTCTTTTTCAGGATGCTCACTCTTCTTGTCATGCTGGCTGGTGGCAAAGACCACCACCCTCTGTATTTAAGGAAAGATTTAATAAAGAGGATAGGAACAACTTCATTGATCAGTCACAGGATGTGTTCAGACAAGTGTAGTACCAGCGAACCAGGCTGTTTTATACTGCTGCCTGTCTACTCCCTTTCCTTATTTCTCCCCAGTCCCCTTTCACTAAACATTCTTGCATAAGTTTTTCTTAGTCACTACACCTCTCCCCTTGAACATCTCAAATCCTCACAATTCTCTTTTTTTCCCTTTTCTCATCAGTTATGAAGATGGCTATCTCCAAAGCTGGGCCTGGGAGTTTCTTTCAGTCATCCATCCATTAGTAATTAAAAACTTTTAATCCTTGGCATAATCTCTCTTATCTTTTGTCTATCAGGTTTGTCTTTATGTGTTCTTCCTTATCCCTTCCCCTCTCAATTATTTTCCCTTTTGCACTGAATAGGTCCTTGATTAAGCTTAATTGGACAAATGCTCTTACCTTCACATACCTACAGCACAAGACATTTTCCCGGTAGAATGACAAAAAGGCAAGTGATTTTTATTGTTGGGAACTTGGATTTGAGTCAGAAATAGTACAGGCCAGGGCAAAAAGAGTATCAAACTCACCTTAAATCTTCCTTTGCTGAAACCAGCTCTATGTTGCTAAACCCAAGAAACATAACTGTATTCCTGTCTTTGAAAGTCCAGCATGGAAAGAAAAACTATAGTGATGGAGTTAAGAGGGCTAGCATGACACCAGGATCTAATAGCGTGTCTGACCTCATGATGCAGCAGCAGCCACCAGCACCTTGCACTAAGCCCAGTGGAAGCAAATGACAGCATGTTTTTTTTTTAGCTTACTTGTAGCTTGTGAATGATCTATAGCTTGCAAGAAGCATGGCTGCTGGATGACTCCCAGAGGAGACACAGGGATACCCTCTGGATTAAAAACTTGTTCGTCTAAAATACATCACTTTTGAATTGATACTGTACCTTTAACCTGCTTTCTCAAGGTCAAAACTGTTTATTAGTATGTTTTTAATGGGCATCAACAGAATTGACCACTTACAGCAGTCAGGCATTGAGAAAAGGGAAGCAGATATATGATGTGTGCCTTTTGTGGTAATACCTGTCTGATCTCTGGGATACATCCTCTTGACCTGACCAAGAGTTTTCAAGGAAACTCTTGCATAGTCATTGATTGTCCGTAATCCAGATGCTTGACCATTCATGGAGGTGCCTGAATGTGCAGTATTCCTCAGCTAACACTAGATGTTGCCCATGTACTTCAGAAGCTGGTACTCACCATGCAAAAGGAAACTGACTTGAGGCTTTAGGAAAACTACCCTAGGTACATAGCTATGGGCTTCCTATTTCAGAATTATTTCAGTCAGCAGTACAAATATATTTCTGCCTCACTTTAAGTGGTGGTTATGTCTTCTTATTATTCTCACCCTTGTTCATATCTGACCAGTCCTGTCTGAATTTGAAAGGAAACTCTTGCCTGCCTTCTTAAAATTTCCATTGTTTTTTTTTTGTTACCTCTGTGTGAAGCAGTGCTACCAAGGGTGGAAACATGCAAACTGTTAATGGATGTGGCAAAGTTGTTACTAAGCCTTCAGTACATCCTCACTGTTTTCTGTCTTTGTATTCGGTGTCTTGTTCTGTTTGTAATCTTGTTCTCTCTTGAACAAAAGAACGGATGTGGTTAAAACCCTGCAGTGGGAAATTGGAGTACTTTGATCAGCTCCCTGCTCATCCAGGCATCATTTACCTGTTTTAAGTTAGTAGTTTTGCTCTTTATGGGCCTTGCTGTCTCTTGTCTTAAGAAGAAACCTAGGGGTGCTTCCTCCACACATAGGGGTGTTACATTCTTAAATATATATATAAGTGCTTGAATGGGACTGATAAAATTATGTGGGAGAAAAGTACACTTAGAGATAAAACCATTAGAGCCATGACCTGTATTAAAGATGAGAAGTCTATCCCACAATATTTTGCTCTCTAGAGTGTCATATATTTGGAGGAATTAATGGCCAGTGTATGTACAGTCCTGGCAGCCATTTTCTCTGGACTCTGGCCAGACCACTGCTCTTGTTCTTGTGAGGCATACCTTGAAGTCTATGCAAATCTTTCAAAGTGCTTTAATCATGAATCTTTCACAGAAAAGAAAATCACAGGAGCCCTGAATTTCATCCAATGACCATAAGTAAACATCAGGCTGGCTGTATGTCTGTCACCCTGCTGTAGGAGACCCTGTGCTATTTCTGCCTCTTTACCTGTGAGAGAAAGCCACTTCCTCTCCCAGTTGTACTGCCTTTCTTGAAGAACATACCTTCCTTCCTGGTGTGCTGACAAAAAGTATCATCTGTATTTCTTTGGTTTTACTGCTCTTCTTCTTGGGGTTTATATCACTCTTGGGTTTTATATCAGTTATTCTCCCAATGGAATCAAGGTGCTGCATCTTGATTCTTAATTTTATACATAATTTCAAACACAGACTGTCTGGATGATAAATCCATGTACTCTGTCAGACATGCTCAAGGCCTAAATGTCTGGCAATTAACAAGCAAAGCATATCTACCTAGTGCATGTCCTCCTGCTTACTATTTTGATTCATCTTGCACACTGAAAGAGGTCCTTAGCAAGACAAACTCAAGGACCCATTTGACAAGGATTTCTGACTTTATAGAGAAATCTCACCATGTCATTTTCTTTCTCTGGACTGGTCTGTGAATGGCTTCCCTGAAGTCAGACTGAATTAGAAAAATCTACAGCACAGACTTCATCTGTCTGAAGAGAGAAAATAGAAGATTTGACACTTAATTGCCACAAAGCTAGACAGCAGGAGTGTTTGAAACTATTGTTGTGGGTTTGTCCTGACAGGCAGCTGAACCAGACAGCCACTTGCTCAGTCCCCCACAGTGGCGTAGGGAGGGAGTTGGAAGGGAAAAAGTAACAAAGCTTGTGGGTTGAGACAAAGACAGTTTAATAGGTAAAGCAAAAACTGTGTGTGCAAACAAAGCTTCAGCAGGCAGATGCTCAATTGTGTCTAGGAAAGCAGGGTTTCATCACATGTAGTGATTGCTTGGGAAGACTAATACCATAACTCAAAATGACCACATCCCTTCTCTCTTTTATTCCCCTCAGCTTTATATGCTGAGCATGATGCCATACAATATGGAATATTGTTTTGGTCAGTTGGGGTCAGCTGTCCAGCTGTGTCCCTTCCCAACCTTTTGTGCACTCCCCTCCTGCTCACTGGCCAAGCACTATGAAAAACAGAAGAGGACTTAACATTGTTCAAGCACTGTTCAGCAGTATCTAAACTATGTGGATGTCATCACTCTGTTTTCCACACCAATCCAAAACAGAACCATACAAGTACTATGTAGGAAATTAACATTATTTAGCAAAAGCCAGTACAGCTATGGAGGAAGATATTAAAGTCTTATATTTGAAGCTGCCAAAACTTTGTTCTTTTTCTTTAACAGATAATATATGTTTCACTTATAAGTAATGATGTCTAAGAAGCTCTCTCTCTCTGATGTCTAATCCCTCCGTTAGAGCGAACAGCACATTTGACAGATACTCAAGTGAGGGGCTATTGAGTGCTGTCAATAATACCAGCAGTCCAGGAGAAAGTCTGGTTTGTATGTTTCCCAGACACACAAACCCAAGTGCCTTGAGATTTGTGTATAACACGGAATTACAAGACAGAACAAGAAAGGGACCTCAAGTTGTAAGTCTGGAACCCTTGAATGTTGAAAGATTTAATAATGATTTAAAGATCTGGATTTAAATATGCTTCATTTGTAGACTTGAAAATGTAGGGAAAATGTTGTCTGAATGGTTCTTTCAAAACTGTAATAGTGACTCACTTGAGGAATATTCTCTGTCATGGTCTGAGTGAGGATGACCTGGTGCCACCTACCGGGAACTTTTCTGTACTTGCTAACATAGGTTAGATGATTCAAGGGGCTGGAGCATCTCTCTAATGGGGAAATGCTGAGACAGCTGCGCTTGTTCAACCTCGAGAAGAAATGTCTGAGAGGGGACCTCACCAATGTCTATAAATATCTCAAGGGAGGCTGTCAGGAGCGTGGATGAGACCGTCTTCTCAGCGGTGCCCAGCAACAGGACAAGAGGCAACAGGCAGAAAGTGATGCACAGGAAGTTCCACCTGAATTGAGGAAGAACTTTGTTACTATGCAGGTGACTCTGCATTGAACAGATTGCCCAGAGAAGGTGCAGAGTGCCCCTCAATGCAGATGTTCAAGAAACACCTGATTGCAATCCAAATGCTCTGGGATGACCGTGCTTGAGCAAGGAGGTCAGACCAGGTGATCCATGTTGGTCCCTTCTAACCTGAACCATTTTGTGATTCTGTTTATAGTTACAATGTTCAGAACTGGAAATCTCAGTTCCTGAAACAGTACTCTCTGGAGTACAGGCCTGTACAGTAACTGAGCATGTTATTTTTCTTGTGAAAGTTATTATGACTGATTAAATGTATCTCAAGTCTGTAATATTATAGAACCCTTCAGGGTCTGTTTCTTTTTAGTGATAAGTTAAGCTTTTTGGTCTGTGTTCAGGGGTTGAGGAGTGGATAGAGAAGCCTACTCAGAAGTGTGTAGCACCTCCCTGTGTGTAGGGTACTGAAGTGAAAACATCATCAAAGTTCTGTGTAAGAAGTAGAAAGAATAGAGAACAGACTGTTCTGCTTTTGGCAGCCCTGTGTGGTGCAGGAACCTGGAAAACTTTGGCAACTTGTCCCAAAATTGCTTTTATGGTGAGGACAATGAATAAATAGAGGCACAGAACAGGCCTGGGTTTGTAAACTTTCTCAGCTGTCAACAGTTATTGGCTTCGGCACTTTTCTAAGCTAGATGTAATTTTTGTGTACTTAGTAACATCTTACAGATTTCTCTTCCATAAACTTGTTCCATCTCCCTTTAGACCCTTGTAATAGCATTTTCAGTGTGTTTCATCAAATGTTTCCATGGATTTACTTGTTTCTCTATGAAGAACTATGTCCCTTTTCATTTTTAACCAGACTCTTGGTAACTTTGTATGTCCTTGAAAATAGCTTAATTGTTTTCAAATGAAGATGTCCACAAGTAGTATCACCTTGGGCAAAGACGATATAGGGCATGCTCTGACAGGAATATACTGTTTTAGCTTTGAAAACATCTGAACACAAGCTACTTCCTCCTATTCTAAAAAATATATAGTTCTAAAAATGTAGCTTTATTTTGATAAATTGTGTTTATTGGCTGTCAGCCCTTGTAGCTAGCACTTCTTGACATTCAAAATATGTACACAAACTCAGTGACATGGGTCTTTATCATATTGGAAACGGTTACATGGCAGCCTGGAGGAACCTGGAGGTTCCCAGCTCAGACAGCTGGAGAAGGTAATTGGATGTCACTGGCGCAAAGCTCTGGCATTTTCTGTTAGTTATGTTAGAGTTTGCTATCATAGCTCCCTTGCTGTAATACTGCTTTCACATCCCAATCTGTCTGTTGGAATCCAGAGACCTTGCAAAAGAGTTGCTGGAAGAGATCTGCCTACACCTTGTGGAGACCCCCCACAGGGCAGTGGATGCCCAGAGGAGTCTGTGGCCCCTTGAGAAGCCCATGCTGAAGCAGGCTCCTGGCAGGACCTGTGGCCCTGTGAGGGACTCACCCTGGAGCAGCCTCTTCCTGAAGGACTACACCACAGGGAACAGACAACATTGGAAAAGTTTGGAAAGAACTACAGCCTTTGGGAGGACTCACATTGGAGAAGTTCATGGAAGACTGTTTCCCATGGGAGACACTCCATGCTCAAGCAGGTGAAGAGTGTGAGGAGTTCTTTTTCTGAGGAGGAAGGAGCAGCAGAAACAACGTGTGATTAACAGACCACAACTCCCATTCCCTCTTCCCCTGCACTACTGGGGAGGTATGGAGGAGCTGGAGAATTTGTGAGTAAAGCTGAGCCTGGGAAAAAGGGAAAGGTGAAGTGAACATGTTTTAAGATTTAGGTTTTATTTCTCATTACCCTACTCTGATTTATTTGGTAAGATATTAATCCTATTTTCCCAAGTCAAGTCTGCTCCTTCCATGATGGCAACTGCTGAGAAATCTCTCCCTGTCTTTATCTCAACCCATGAGCTTTGGTTGTTTTTTTTTTTTCCCCTCGTCCCATAGAGGAGTGGAAGTGAGAGAGCAATTTTGGTGGGCATCTGGCATCCTGACAAGGTCAACCTACCACAAGCTGGCACAGGTTTTAGAAAGGTAGGTCTACAGCAACTCTTCAAATATTTGACCTTCTTTTTCAGGAAAATCAGAACTACCTAATCTTCTGTGTTGCATTAAAGACTATGACATAAATGCTTTAAAAAGAAAATTTTTCTCTAGTTGCATATACTCCACTGAAATTTACAAATTTTTCCTCCCTTAGTTGGGAGGAAAAATTCTTCTTCCTAGAAGAGCTAGATAATAATAAACCTGAGATTGTGTTTAATGCCACTAATGCCCATCATTTCTCAAAAACATCACTGCAAGTTTCAGGTAGGCCACACCTATGGAGATGTAATTATATACAAGCTGTTCTAGGGAAGGGCTAATAAAATTATGTATGTGAAAAAAAAGTAAAAAAGTGCTCAGATGTTCAAGGTTATTTGTTCTTGTATAGCTCTTGCATAATATTTAATTCCTAATAAGTAAGGTATTACAGAATTGTCCTCTGAATAGTAGTAGCCTGTTTGGTTTTCTCCTATTTCTTATAGTGGTAATAGACTTCCTAGGACTGTATTTAAATGAGTAGGTTTTACTTTTCTGTATTTTGAAGCAATCAAATAAATGAAAATTAAAAGCAGCTTTGTTTTACTATTCTTTGGAAATTTCACTAATATTATTTGAAATGCATAAGTTTTATTTTTTAGTCATGAACTAAACAAATGTTTATTGCTCCCTGCATCTGTCAAAACTTGGATAATCCTAAGAAAGCTTTATTATAGGCTGTGTAAAAAAATGGCCTTATAATGTATTTCTTCATTTCAACAGGTGTACTAGATGCATTAATTCCTAGTAATCTTCCTAAATTACCTAGAGATATTCCTAAATTAAACAGCCCTGATAAATATTGACAGGCATGTCAGAGGGATTGTTACTGGGGTGTTGACCAAAGAGGTACAGAGTTTCTTCATGTACAAACCTGCCCAAGATAACAGTGTGCTTCATTTCTGTAGGTGCCAACTCTGCCAACAGTTTTAAATGGCAAAAATAGGGGCCTTACTAGTGGGACATGGGTGTGAGTAACAATGCTATGGGAATGGGCTTATCCCAGTGTACATTTGTTTATGATTACCTGGGTGCATGTCCAAGTTTGGTTATAAACTTAAAATTATATGGATTTAGTTGTTTTTTTTTGTTGTTCAGTTCATGCACTGTTGGATTTTTATTGGATGCAGCTGTAGAAAGCTTGTATTTATAGTTTTTAACCACTTGTATCAATTTGGGTTGATAGTTCATATCCATGAGTATGACATTGACTTGCAGCATGGACAAAATGGGATTGGTGCAGGGTAATCAGTGATTGTCAGCTTGCAACTGCTAACTTTTGTAAATACTTGTAAACAGATAATTTAAAACATTCTAATCTTACATATGCCAAAGACCTAGAGGTATGTCTTTGGCATAGTCTTATGGTATGTCTTAGACATGGTATGTCTATTCAACACTTTATTTCCCTTTTTGCTGAAGTAATTCTCATTGATGCTCAGATCAATTCAATTCTTAACCTCTTCAACCACACAAAAGGATAGAAATAGGGATTGTACTCAACTTTTTTGACATCACTTAATTGACAGATTGGGACGTACTTAAATTTTTGTTTGTTTGTTTCATATTTTCCCAGAAAATGGCAGTACTGCGTAGACTACAAATAGACCTGTCCATAGGTTTCACAAGTTTGCCACTCTATCATAAAGTTAGTCTGTTCTTTAAAAGAATTTTGTAACAATGGAAATAGTGGCAATCACTCAGTGCAATAACTTTGTTCTGCATATAATCCATTTTATATGGATCCTATAATCCATACATATTACCTGTGACAATAAAGTATCTATCCATAAAACTTTCCTCCCTGCTAATCTATGTATGGTAATTATTCTCAGGAGCAATTGTTGTGGCTAGACCTCAGGTTTTTAATATCAGCCTTTAATTGCATGGTAATATGTTACCTTTTACTACAGGATATGCATCCTGGCTGTAAATGGCTGCTAGATTTTTGAAAGTCTGCTCTTTCTGAAACTGAATAAGCTCCTACTGTAAAACAATTTAAAATCCTAACACTTAGGAACTAACTTAAAAAAGCCATGAATGTGCCTCTTCTCATATGTTGTGTTGAAGTGATGTTTTTTCTTCAATGGTTTGGCTCAATCTGGGACATAGTGCTTCTTTGATGAATTTATTCATATTGATATTGAAATTATTTCTCTGGTTTTGCAGTAGGTGATTACTTTCAGGGAGGCTAATGTTACAAAGATGGATTCTCTTGTACTTATGTACATCATAAATTTATGTCACATTTAGAATCATATTATCATAGAATATCCAGAGGTGGAAGTGAAGCACAAGGATTATTGAGTTCAACTCAAACCCTATGCAGGACACCCCAAGAGTCACACCATGTGTCCCAGAGCATTGTCCAAATGCTTCTTGAACTAGACAGGCTGGGTGTTTGTTCACCTTCTTGGGGAGCCTGTTCCAGTGCCCAGCCACCCTCTGGCTGAAGAACCTTTTCTTAATCTCCAAGCTAAACTTCCCCTGATACAATTTCAGGCCATTCCCTCGGGTTCTATTATTGGTCAACAGAGAGAAGAGATCAGTGCCTGCCCCTCTTCCCCTCAGGAGGAAGTTGTAACTGCAGTGGGGTCTCCCCTCAGTTTCCTCCAGGCTGAGCAGACCAAGTGACCTCAGCTACTCCTTGTACAGCTTCCCCTCAAGGTCCTTCACCATTTCTGTAGCCTCCCTTTGGACACTTTCTAATGGCTCAATGTCTATTTTTTATATTGTACCCAGAACTGCCCCCAGCACTGGAGGTGAGTCTGCCCCAGTGCAGAGCAGAGCAGGACAATCCCCTCCCTTGCCCGGCTGTGATGCTGTGCCAGATGCACCCCAGGACACGGGTGGCCCTCCTGGCTGCCAGGGCACTGCTGACTCACGTTCAACTTGCCCTCAACCCTCCCTCAGATCCCTTTCTGCAGTGCTGCTCTCCAGTATCTCATTCCCTAGGCTGGCTGCAAATCCAGGCCTGCTCCATTTTAGGTACAGAATCTGGCTCTTCCTCTGGTTAGACTTCATATTGTTGGTGATTGCACAGCCCTGTAAATTTGTCCAGGCCTCCCTTTGAGCTCTCTCTGCTTTTGAGGGAGTCAACAGCTTCTCCCAATTTAGTAGCATCAGCAGACTTAGCATAACTTCAAGACCTTGCAGAAAAATACTGTACAAAACACTTTTTAACCAGTATTTATTTCTCACTCAAAAATGCATACCATTATCTGCCTGCTTTTGCTTTCTGTCTTTCATGGTCAGTGGGTGGAAACTAAACTGATTACTGCTGATATGATTTTGTTGTATTTGTAAGACAATTGTTCAAAGAAAACCCTGATGCCAAAATGAAGAAATCCAGTAACTCTGTGAAGTGAAATTTGGGGAGGTCAAAGTAATAATTTTAAATGCAGAAATAAAAAGAAGAGTATTATTTTTTTTACTGAAATACCATGTCTCAGATATCTATAGTCTTTGCAGGTCTTCTGTTTTTTTTTTTAAACCTCACAACCTTGTGCTTTATTTGCTGTATGTTGTATATTCACTTTCACTTATACAGCTGTCAGTTTATAAAGGCATAGTGTGTGTCAACTTGTGTAACCTCCTGTTTCACAAATTGAATGATTAATTAAAATGTAGAGCAATAGCATATCAGGGCACTGCTGTGCTCATCATGGGAATTTTCTTTTTGGGAATATTCACCTGCTGCACAAGGACTTGATTCAACCAAATGATTCTGTGATTCTCTAGTGGTGAGCCTTCTTCACTCCCTGTGGTCCCACACACACAGCTGGAAGGTTTCTTTCTAGTGTTAATTACAGAATTGTTCATCTGTTAAGTGATATATGTGTATATCTGTGTTTGGGGAAAACTTGCAGTTGGACAAAGAGGTATAGCAAAAAGTAAATATTTATATATATTGTGGAGTCTTTCAAAATTATCAGACATTCATTCTTAAAACATTAATTAGAAATCTTATAAGCTGAAGATAATTGTCCGTATTTCTGGATAGTAAAAACAGGGAGAACAGAATAAGAAAACTGTGACACTTGTAATCAAGAGTTTGCATCTGTTTACAACTCTAAGAAAAACAACTTCATAGCACAGGAAATTCTGTGTTGGCATATGCAAAGCAGTGCTCTTGTGGTCAATGATTATCTCTGTTTGTGAATTTTACTTTGCTATGACTGTTTTTACATATATTACTTACTTACATTTGTCTGTTTAAGAAAAAGGCCTGGGCATCATGTGCCCAAAGAAGATTTTAAGATACATCAAAAGTAAAAAAAATGTAAAGTAGAAATAGCAACCAAACTGAATTTAATTTTAAGAACAAAATATACCTGTACCAAGTTATTAATATACACCTTTCTCAGCTTCATTTATAGAAACATAGAATCAATATGATTTGAAAAGACCTCTAAGATCATCAGATCTATCTGTTAACCTAGCATTACCATGTTCACTACTCAGCCATATCCTTAGGCACCATGTCTAAAATACCTCCAGGGATTATGATTTCACCACTTCTATGGGTGACCTGTTTGTATAGCTGAAAACCCTTTCAGTGAAGAAGTTTTTCCTTATATGGAGTCCAGACCTCATCTGGCACAGCTTGAGGCAATTTCCTCTTATCCTATTGCTTGCTGCCTGGAAAAAGAGGCCAAACCTCCCCTGGCTACAATCTCTTCTGAGTAGTTATAGAGAGCAATAAGGTCTCCCCTGAGCCTCCTTTTCGCCAGGCTAAACAATCCCAGCTCCTTCAGCTGCTCCTCATAAAACTTGTGCTCCAGACCCTTCACCAGCTTCACTGCCCTTCTCTGGACACACTTCAGCACCTCAATGTCCTTCTTGTCATGAGGACAAGAACTGGACGCAGAACTTGAGAGGTGGCCTCACCACTGCTGAGTACAGGGGGAGAATTGCTGCCCTGGTCCCACTGGCCAGGAGATAGGCCAGGAGTAGATTCACCTCTCACCCCAAGAAGCAATCTGATTACATTCTCCCTCCATCTATTAGGTCCTCTCCTTCTGCTGGGGGTTGAGAGGGTGAAGGATTCTTCCCTTCCTGCGATGCAGCCAGCGGGTGCACTTATCTCAGGGGCGTCTGGGCATGGCTCCACCAGTCAACCTCTTCAGAAGAGCATCTGAGCCCCTGATGCCTCTTAGCCATTCTGCCTCCTCTCTTATCCCTGACATGAGGCTGAGCAGTTTGTCTACTGCCTCAGCTAGGGGCACTTCACACAAGTGTTGTCCCTAGTGCCATCTAATACTGGTGCCAGGCTCTGGCCCTCCCCACAGCCTGACATCCAGATGGATGAGTGGGCTTGTGGGAGCTCTGTCTAGGTTCTCCACATCCTTTCTGGTGCATGCAGAGGATCTGTTCAGGGATCTGGCTGCTGCCACTCCCAGTTGTGGCTGCATGGGGTTGGAGCTGCCTCTCGTCAGATTCCCAGCAGTCCTTACTTAAGGACTTGTCTCTGCACTGTGATTGAATTTTTGCCAGTTTAGGAAAACTCCCTGTAGTGCTTGATGTAATCCACTGCTCCAGAGTTTGACTGCCAGTGCAGTTCACCTCACAGATTGCAGATTTCCTCTGCAATACCTAATCTTGGTAGAAAAAAATTTTCTGGGATAATATGGTAATTCATTGTTCTGAAGCAGCAGACATTGCAGGTCTGATATGAAATATCCTGGGTACATTGATTTGTGCTGCTATGTGTCCCTGGAAGTGGAGGGGAGTAGTGCAGCCACCTGTTGCAAGGTGAATTGGAAAATTGAATGAAGGACTTGTATCTGTTCCACATCTTCTGTTACTTTGAATTATATCATAGAACTGTGTGCAGTATTCCATAATTTAAGCATAAAATGGAGGCATCCAACTATACTCTTGGATATACTATACCTGTATCTGGATATGTGCTATAGTTGTTACTAAAAGTTTCTTTTTCTTTCTGTTGTCTGTGGCTACAACTAATACAAGATAAACAGGCTATGTGCCAATTTATCTAAATTTCTCTGCTCAGACAGCATCAAGTACACAAGAGATTATTGAATCCAATTGGAAAAGACAAATATATTTGAGGTAATTATTTTCCTAATTATTTCCTTCTTTGAATATCAACATTTTAAAATACTTTCTGCTGCAGATTTTGATATCCTAGAGTTAGTTCCATTGGAAAGCCACTAAGGCAGTCAGGGGGATGTAACACCTGACATATTAACAAAGGCTGAGAGAACAGGGTTTGTTAATTTGCATAGAGAAGACTAAGAAGTCTTTTAAGCTGTTTGGGTTTGGGGTTTTTTTGCTTTGTCCTTTTTTTTTTTTACCATGTGGTGAGAAAATACCAGAATAGTTTGCTCACAGAAATTTTTAAATCTCCATCCTTGGAGATACTCACCACTACTGGACAAGTAAAGACGAGTGCTCTACTGGGCAAGAGACCTAACTTGATTAGTCCTGCTTTGAGCAGGAGATTCATATACAAGATCCTGGAGATTTCTTTTGTCCTAAAATATTTAATGATTCTATTGTTCACTGTTCTAATGATATATTAAGGACCACAGTGACTTTGCTTTTAACAAATGTGGTTGTTAAATTTTCACAGCTGAGCACAAAATTGAGGTATCTCATAGTTCAATTTTTTTTTACCTTGTAGCCTGTTATATGGCAAAGTTTTAAAAATTATTGCCAGTATCTTTTCTAATGTGATGTTCAATCACACCCATGTAGTCTGGCATTACAATTTAATTTAGATTATATTTGTAGTGTATTACCACTCGGGCAACTTACTAGCAGTGATAGAAAGAAAATCTATCCCCATTTAATTCACATCTTAGGCTTAGCCCTGACAGTTCAACTGAACAACTCCAGGCTCTTTTGCTGAGCTGTAAACTGGCTTTTATTATCAACATTTTTGTTTGCAGTGCAACCATCCTTTTTCTCACAAAGTATATTCAGTTCATAATCCAAACAACAGTCACCTAGCCATGAAACCATATTGACATAAAATAAACAAAAAATGCCATTTTGAGGAACCCAAAGAACACAGCTAAAAAGAAATGGCAGCATACAACAACTACATTTATAGAACTAATAAAAAATATTCATTGGGGATCTTCTCAAAATTTGGTAATTCTTCTTGCCCCATGTAATTTTTTTTGTCAACCCTGATGGCAAAATAATAAATTATGGCAGTGAAGAAACACTAGATATTTATTTGAATGGTTTTTGATTTTCCTTTCAATATTTTACCACTTTGGACTTTCCTGAAAGTCAATGTCTCTCTGAAGAGTGATTTGTTCATCACTGGTAGATCATAGAAGACAGTTAAGATGTCTGGAATAGTAAAATCTCTTGCCTTGATTCATTTAGACTTTGAACTAGACAATATAACAAATACTGAAGAAGTTTGGTCATCTTCAGACTATCTTTGATTTAGAGTGATGGTTAAAAATTACTTGCTTGATTTAAGTACTTACCTGCTCTTTGAGATACCATACGAAATGCCATGAAAACATTTTTTTTTTTCCTTCCTATCTGTCCTTAATTTACACTTTATTTAATACCCATCGTGTTTTCATGCTTAGCGGATTTTGTGGGGTGAGGGTTTTGGTGGGTTTTTTTTGGTTGGTTGGTTTTGGTTTTTTGGTTGAGGATTGTTTGAAGTTTTTTTTGAGGGGCGTTGATTGGTTGGTTTTTTACCGACTCAATGGGTTTTTCTCCTAAGTTTCACAGCACAAGGATGTGAATAAAACTATTGTCTAGATGTCTGCAGCATGACTAGATATGTAGGATGGTGTTCCTTTGATCTAACACTGTATCCTATTGCATAGTGAAAACTTCAGAGGTTACACAAAATTAAACAACGAAACAACAATGAAGCTTGTGCTCCTTGTTTCAAGTTAACAGTTTTGAGACAAAAATGTGAGAATTTGCCAGGTAAAGAGAAGTGGATCAGTGGAAATCTCATGAGGGTTTAATAAGACCAAATTCAGAGTGCTGCATCACTGTTAGGGCATCAGCATGGGCTGGGGGTGAACAGATGGAGATCAGCCCTGTGAGAAGGCCTTGGGGGTGCTGGTGGGTGAGAGGCTGGACATGACCCAGCCATGAACACTCCCAGCCCAGAAAGCCAAACATGTCCTGGGCTGCATCCAAAGCAGTGTGGGCAGCAGGGGAGGGAGGGGATTCTGCCCCTCTGCTCTGCTCTGGTGAAGAATGGAGCATCTCTTCTGTGAGGAAAGGCTAAAAAAAATGGGATTGTTCAGTCTGGAGAAGAGAATGCATCAGGGTGACCTAGTTGCAGCATCCAGATCTCTCTGGATGGCATCCTGTCCTCCAGGAGTATCAACTGCACCACTCGGCTTTGTGTCATCTGCAAATTCATTGAGGGTGCACTCAATCCCTTCATCTGTGTCACTAATAAAGACATTAAGTAACACTGGTCCCAGTATGGACCCCTGAGGGATACCACTTATTACTGAAGTCCATTGAAACTCTAAGCCATTAACCAACTAGCCCCTGGATGCAATTGTCCAACCATTTTCTCAGTCCGCTCATCAATTCCATCTCTCTGCAGTTTAGAGAGAGGAATGTTGTGGGGGACTGTATCAAAGGCTTTACAGAAGTTCAGATAAATGACAGCTGGTCCTCTGGTGGAGTCACTCCATCAGAGAAGGCCACTGTAGGCTGATCAGGAAGGACTTGCCCTTGGTGAAGCCATGCTGGCTGTCACAAATCACATCCAAGTCCTCCATGTGCCTCTACATTTAGCAGGAAAATTAGTTTTCAGCACTTATTATGAAATGACTGTAAAAGACTGTATTAAGAAAAGAGTGTTTTGTCCAGCTGTGGTCTCAGACTGTCAGGAAGCAAGTTTACCCTTGTGAATAGCCTGAACTACATATAACACTGCAGGTCATTAAGTCTAAATACTTAATAGGACCTGCTAAAAATTCTGAAAATAGAATGATAAATGGAAGTTTGATCTGTTTCTCACAGAAGTAGCTGACCTGCTTTTCCAGCAGAGCAAGCTGCTAATGCTTTGGGGCTGTTAATAGTAATGTATTTGTAGCTGCAATGGCAAGGATACCGTGCAACTTTTCCAGCAGCAATGTTGTCTGGAAATGTCCTAGCTTCCTGTCAGCTCTTTCTTATTCTAAGATATGCCATTTCTTCCTTGGTACCTGTTTGTGGATCTGCACAGTAAGCTCATTCAGGCCTTTCTAACAAAAGCAGTAAAAAAAACATTAAAATATACATTTTTTTTAAAAAAGTCTGCTTTCAAAGGCACAGTTTACATCTTAATTGTAATGTCTGAAATTAGTTTATTCCCCCTTCAGTGGGATTTCTTGGATAGACAAGTGAGGTCCCATGGTCGTTCGAGAGTTAGCAGATATACATGTATGATAAGAAATAATAGGGAGCACTGATTATTCTCCCTGCCTTTTTGCAGGTCCCAGGGGAGGATAAATTACACACAACATTTTGATCATTCAGCTCCAAGGGAACAAAGGGGAAATGAATCTGTCACTAACACCATTTGTTTTACACTCAATTCCAGCGCTGAACGAATTCTTTTAAACAATGAATTTCAGCAAAACAATTATGCTTAAAAGGAATTTAAGGAATTAAAATAAATTTAAGCTAGATCATTTTCATTAAAAAGATCAGATCACTTAACTCTTTATCAGAAGAGGTTTCAGAGGCAACCACCTTTCGCAAAGATGTTTCTACTCTACTCTGATAAGCAAAGGTTTTATTGTGTTTTGTTTGACTTCTTTACATGGAAACTTAGGATTTCTTGGGACTTCCTTTCTACCTAGTCCCAGAAGATATCTCATTGTAGAGGTAGGAAGAATTAATTTGTTATGCAAGTAAGCAAGGATATGTGCATGAGATAAGAGGTGACAATAACTTGAATATTCCACTTGCATTGTGAGAGTGATTTGACAGAAAATGAAGCATGAAGCACAATTTAATTGTAATTAGAATAAGTTGCTTGCCTATTGTAACCTATATTGAAAGATGAGAGGGTGGAGCTTTTAATGAGCTGAAAAGCCTAACTGAAAATTGAGATAAAGGTGTAAGCACACTGGAAAAATCAAGCATGGATTTTAAGAATCAGGTTTTGGTACATAAAAATTAATATATTCATGAGTGTGTTGCTGTATTTCTAATTTTGAAAATGTGAGCCAGTAGACTTTAGGATGTTTTAGAACTGCGTCAATTAATATAGTTTTCCACAGTTTTATTTTCTTCAGAAAATTTGCACTCAGTTTGGAACAGAAAAAACTGATGGGCTGCATGAAGATCTGGCTGACATGGCAACAAACAAATTGTGTTAGTCCTGACACAAGATAATCTGTGGTAATCTAAAACTGAAGGAGACAGCTGTAATTTACTGGAAATGTCTCCCATACTGAGACCTCAAGGAGCTCAAGCAGCTGTACAGACAGTCACGGGTTGGCTTGACTTACATGCTGCATAGATTTCTATCCATGACTTGGATATACACTACAGAGCACACATCCTTCTGCTTTGTCTAAAACAAAAATCAGCTTAAGAGGCTACCTGTCCATGTTACTATTTTTATGAGAAGTGGTTATCTATGGTCATTATTTGTATCAAAAGTTTTTTCAGCTTCTCAAATCTTCTGCACAATCAGAAGGGTTTCAATGACCATCCTTCTATTCAAGTATTTCAGGATCTCTTCTCATTTGCAGTCTAAATTCTCTTTTATGGACATTTGAAAGCTCTCATGCCTTTGTGTCTTTGGCTTCTATCAGGACTTTTCCATGCTGAAGGTGATCCTTCACCATATCCACATAATATGAAGGATGTTATGGGTCTTTCTGACTCCATGACTTACACACATGAAGTGGAAACTGTGAAGAATTTATTTGAGATTTTTGTGGATTTAAAGGAGTGGCCATGGATTTTTTTTCCTTTTTAACCATTTGCAATGCTTTTCAAATTTTTTTTTTAATCTATCTTCCATAGGTTTTATAATGTGAGTATTTATGCCATTAATATCAATTTTTGTGGTTACTTTGTCAGTTTTCAATGTTGCAAGTCGTAATGGAATATATGTACAATCTTACCTGTAGATTGCAATACAGATGTTCTTGAAAGATATAAATATTCTTCATTCTGTGTAATTCTGTAATATATTTGAAAAGAAGGGATCAGATAGGCAACCATCAGACCTAAAGTAAGAGAAGTATAAATACCAGATTGGATTATAGCAGAAAGCATTTTGCATGGAAATCAAGATACTTGTTTTGAAAGAAGGAAAAGTAAAAAATTTTAGTAAGTATATTTTATTAATCTTTTATTTATCTCATTTGAAAAGACAAAGATATTACATTTGCTCTATAACTGAAAGACCACTGTGTAAGATTTCTGATGAATACAGAGAGATATGTGAGGTCTGGCCAGAATATTGATATCCTGCTTTTAGTGAGAGCTCAGTAGGTAAATAAGTATTTCAGAAAGGTGACCTAAGTTCATAGTCAAAACTGAATTATTTTCTAGCATCATCAGAGGAATGATTACTAATCAGTTGGAAAGGCTGAAGCTTAATGTTGCAGCCAATTTAACTTACTTTACCTTGTAGAAACAGTGTTCTTAGTTGAAGGAGAAAAAAGAACAGGAAGGTCCAAATATGCATCTGTTCACATGGCAATACAAAAAGAGAAAAA
>WBNO01028749.1:631557-710115 GCA_013400575.1 Peucedramus taeniatus | reverse complement strand
GCAGCAAGTTCCAGTACCTGGCTTCAGGATCTGCTGTGCCACACGAGCAACGCAGAGGGTCAGGGAGAAGGTGAACCTGAGGTTTGGCTGCCTGATTCCATTCTGCACAGCATCCAAGAGATACAGCAACTGCAAGAGCCCAGGGAGAGAAGCTTGAAGCATGGCCCAAATGAACACAACAGGGGCACAAAAACATCAATCAGTTTCCGGGATATTTCATCTGCCATACAGGTAAGATCCCTAATTCAGCAAACTTGAGGGTTTGGCTATGTCAGGATCAAAACACACAGAAACCTGTGAAAAAGAAACTGAACTAAAGCCAGCTAAAAGCGGTCCCTGCCAATGACACCTTAAAACAACTTGTTCTCGAGGAGGCAGGGGTTGATTCAATACTCACTGGCCCATCTGGCCAAGGTCAGAGCTCTCTGCCCACCGAGGACACTGCAACCAGCAGGGACCTTTCTCCTACTCTCCAGCACGGACTTGTGAAGCCAGAGAGCAGATTACAGAGCAGAAATAGACAGAAGATGCTCTCTGCTTCCATACACTCTCTGATCGATCATTCCAAAGGCAAGTCCCCACAGATTGGAAGCAATCACCTCTCATTTTATCTCTGGAATCCTCACTGCCTTGCCTTTCTGTGCAAGTGTTTCCTTCCGTGCCCATCCTCACGGCACATTTAGTCCATCTTTTCTTCCCAGCTGCAGCTCTCCAGCACAAATGCCACTTCTCACAGACACAAAGCACAGTCATCTGCTACAGGTTTTGGCTTAGAAAGTAAAAACCTTAGTGCATCTGGCTACATGATTAAAACACATAGACATGGGTGGTCATAGATGGAAAGCTTTTCAGGAGAGAAAAGAGCTGTTTCGATAGCACACTTCCATACACCTTCAGAAAAACCAGAATTAACTCCTAAGACCCCTGCTGAGGAACCCAGCCCTCCTGGGGACACCCAATGCACACAGACATGGGAAAAGGATGGAAAAAGCCAAGCTTAGAGTACAAAAAAGAGAACATAAATACAGCAGCCTGTAAAAAGCCTTCACCCAGCAACAGTGGGAACCAGTCCCATTTACTCCATCCTTGTTTTCTGTGATCATATGAATATGAAATGAAAAAGCATTAAACGCAAGGCAGACCTAAGATGTACCAGGTATTCATTTTGGCAGCGTGGATGACAATTCTCTCTCTGTGCACTAAAAGCCAGCCCAGTTTCAATCCATCCTTAGCCCAAGCCTTCCTCGCCTCCCATTTCCCAGCGCTCTGCTCAGGGCTTTGGACCTCTTGCTCCTTCCTCCCGCAGCAGCACAGCACGGCACCAGCACACAGCGAGGCAAAGCGTGCCGGGGCCGCCCGTCCTGCGTGCCTGCCAGCTCCCGGCGGTGCTTCGGCCCTGCAGGCAGGGACACGGCTCAGGCGCCTGCAGCGGCTGTTCTGCCCTGGTGCTTTTGTGTTTTCCTGCATTTCCCTGGCCCGGAAGGGAGCGGGGTGGGGGGGATGGTTTGTGTGAGAGTGGAGACGGTGGAGAGCGCAGGGAGTGCGGACGGAGTGCGGGGAAGCGGTGAGGGGGCGGGGGGGAGGGTGCAGCCCTGCTCCGCCACCGCTCGCCGCCTCACCCGCTGCCCCCGGGCCGTGGAGCGCTGCGACTGCGCCTTCACTGCCCACTGAAACCGGCCCCGCCGGGCCGCCCTCGCCGCTGCTATTCTTCTCAGTCATCGTGTGCCTTTGCGCTCCTGAATCTCCGTCAGCCCTCTATTTACAGACACCACCCCGCTCGCCGCTCGCTCCCGCCCCTCGCCCTTCCCACAGCCGTCCTTCCCGCCCACGCCGCCCCTCAGCGGCGAGGGGCGCGGCGCGGGCTCGGGGGGAGCTGCAGTACCGCTGTCTGTCCACAAGGCGGCAGCCTCTTTGCGTCACCCTCAAGTTCCCCACCGCGGCTTCTCAGCTTCTCTGTGCCCCCTTGGAGCCCGCCCTTCGCTCCTAAAGCCCCCTCAGCCTCTTTGTGTCACCATCAAGTTCCCCACTGCAGCCTCTCAGCTTCTCTGTGCCCCCTTGGAGCCCGCCCTTCGCTCCTAAAGCCCCCTCTGTCCCTCAGCTGCCCCCATCCTCTGGGTCACCCTCCAGCCCCCTCCCCTCAGCCCCCAGCTCCTTTCTGGCACCCTGCAGCCCACAGACATTGTCCCTGCCTGTTTNGGAGTGCGGGATGGGGCAGGGGCGGGCTGGAAGTACGAGCAGCGGTGAGGGGTGAAGAAGGGGACACGGCAGGAGAGGGCTGAGGGAAAGAGGTAAGGTTTAGGAGGGGGCACCCCATATCTCCCAGACCAAACCTGCAGCAAAAAAAACTCTGGGTGCCCTTGGAGTGCCAAATACCTCCTACAAACTGACATCAGGAAACTGAGGGGGCGAGTTTGGTTTCCCATGGCAAAGGGCCAGCGTTCATGTCCAGGGGCCTGTGGCCCTGAGTGACCTTTTGCCTCCTCCAGTTCTGAACAGTGCAGGATTTCTCCCAGAGCAAAGCTACCCCACCAAAAACTCGGGCTGCCCTGGACTGCCAAGCACCTCCTGCAAAGTGGCATCAGGAAATTTGGGGGGTGAGTTTTTCTGTGCAGAATTTCTCTCAGACCAAAGCTGAGAGCATCTAACCCTAATGACAACAACTTAGCTGGGTCTAAAACAACCTTCGGACTGACAGCATGGGAACAAACACACTGTGCCACCACTGACCCATTTCTAAAGCATTCCTAAAACTGCAGTCCTAAAACTTTGCCTTTTCAGGGGGTGTTTCCTCTGATCCTGACCATAATCTTCAAAATATGCTAAAGAATCCTAAAATAGCTTTGAAAAAGCCCCAACAATACCCTAAAAAATCCAAGAAAAGTCCTAAAAAAACCCTTCAAAAATCCCCTAAACAGCTTTAAAAGACCTGGAAAAAAATTTAAAAACCATGCTAAGCCTCCAGACTCTACCTCTCGCTCTCTAGCCCTCAGACGTCAATCTTACCTTTTTGCAGTGGGTCTTGTCCTCTGAGGATTCTGTGGTTGTCCTGGTGTGAGGGTTGCTGGCTTGTCCCACTGAGAATGTTCTGGTGTGGTCTCGCTGTTAGGGTTGCTGTGTTGTGCTGCTGTTGGGGGAAAAGGCTGTTGTTAGTGGTGCTGGTTAGGGTGAGGATAGGGCTGGGGTGAGGGCTGGTGCACCTGTACCCTAACTTGCCTCTTAAGCTGTACCCTCCTGTAGCCCTGATCTCCACTGGCCTGTCCAGCCCTCAAGCCCTCTCCCTTTACCCCTCAACCCCTCCCTCTGTCCCCCAGCCCTCAGGCTGTGTATGTCACCCTCAAGACACCTCTTGGCCCCTAACCCTAACTCCAGGACCCTTGGACCACGTCGAAGCAGAAGAATGTTGTTGATGAGCTTCCTCCATGCGAATTCTAACGTCAATTTGGCAGGAAGGCAAGTGGCATTCACACTCCTCTAGCAATCTGAGTGCTGCCCACACAAGACCAGTGCCTTGCAGCTTTGTTCTTCGCCTCTGGTAAGCTGAGGCTCATTTGTTCTCCAGCAGGCATTTCGTCGTTTACTTCTCTCACAACACACTCTGCTGGCTGTGAAGCTCCCCGGCGCAGTGATTTGTCAGAAAGACGCCTAGACCATGCACTAACCTCTTCACCGCTGCGTATCCCCACAATCTGCCTCTCTTGGTGTCAAAATCCAGACATGAAAGCATTTCGCCTTTATCTCGCCTGGAGAAAATGTACTTTGAAACGCCCTCCTGCTTTGCCTTCCCCTAGAAATTGCAGGAATTGTATTTGCAGCATATTCAACACGGAGTCCCTTTTTTATAAAATCGGCAAAGCGCTGTAAGGTCGTGGTACTCTCTGACAAGTACTTTTCAGTTTGAAATAGCATCACGTACAGCAAAGCCTCCAGCCCTTTGTAGAAATTCTTGAGTTTCCCTTTAGTTTCTGAGATCCAGAGAACTCTATGACAGCTGCAGAAAAGAAGTGCAGCGGTGAGTTTGATGTGGTTTACGTGGTGCAAGGAAAAAGGTGCAGCCCATGGCTGGCTTTTACTTCTACAGCCTATTTCTAAGGAAGCAGCAGCAGAAAGATATCAGGAGAGTTGTGAGAGTGAAAAATGGGACGCCACATCTAGCTGAAAAGGGGAGTGCCAAACAGCAGGGCGTTGTGCATTCTCCCATAGATGTTTGGAGAAAGAACGCTTTGCGTCCCGCAGAACGCTGCCACTATGAATGTTTAAGATTGTGCTTATGTCCACGTTTCGAGATGAGTTCCCACAGATGCAGGTAATATTTCCGAGAAGCACAAGCATACACAGCTGCCTGTGCTTCTGAATGAGTAGCTGTGGCAGCTTCCAAGAGGCAAAGAATGAAGCCACAAAGCACCGGGCTTGTGTGTGCAGCGTTGAGCCTGCTGGAGGACGGTGGCTGCCACTCGCCTGCCTGTTGACTTCATGTTAGCATTTGAATGGAAGGAGTTCATGGACAACTTTCGTGTGCTTCTACCCAGCCCTCCCGCAGCCCTCTGTGGAAATTCTTAACGCTTCCCTTTAGACCCCGTGATCCAGAGAACTCGATGGCAGCATCAGAAAAAAAGATAATCGGTGTGTTTTTCCAGAAGCAAAAGCACACGCAGGTAACTGTGCTTTGAATGAGCAGCTGTTGGATATTTGCAATTCCCTTCCCTCCGCACCACAGCCCCGTGCTCTGCTGCTTCATTCTTCGATTTCTGTGATCGGCACAGGACTGAAGATGAGCGAGGCTATTCAGCTTTGCCTCTTCTCAGCATCTGTGTTACAAAACTGCACTGTGACATCTCTCGGGATCTTTTGCCTTTGCGTGGCTGGAATGTGCCTGCTGGTATTCGAACTGGGAAGGAACTGGCAGAGAGCGCGGCGATCTGACAGCAGATGGCAAGTTTCCTAGGAAAGAGGAGTACCCCTTGAATGCGCAGCAAATACAAGTCTCAGAGTCGAGAGCAGGGTAAGTGTATTCTCCTGGCACTGTTTTTCCTTGCGAGAGCTAGTGGAAAAGCTTTTCGCTAAGATGCAGACACCAAGAGATGCAGAATAGGGCTCTACGGAATGCTCTGAAGCCAAGTGCCTGACGCGAGCGTCTTTTGGCAGGATCAGCGCGCCAGAGCTTTCCTCTGCTGCCACAGGGATCTGCGCGAGAAGACACTTCTCTGTCTCCAAGAGACAGTGCACGGCAGCTCACAAGAGGCAAAGAATGAAGCCGCAAGGCACCGGGCTTGTGTGTGCAGCATTGAGCCTGCTGGAGGACGGTGGCTGCCACTCGCCTGCCTGTTGACTTCACGTTCGCATTTGAATGGAAGGAGTTCATGGACAACTTTCATGTGCTTCTACCTAGTCCTCCTGCAGCCCTCTGTGGAATTCTTGCCCTCCCCTATATTCTCCGCGGTGCGGAGTACTTGATGGCAGGTGCAGAAAAGAAGGGCAGCGGTGAGTTTTTCTAGAAGCAAGAGCATACGCTGCTGCCTGTGCTTGGGAATGAGCAGCTGCTGGATTTTTGCAATTCCCTTCACTGCGCACAAAAGCCCGGTGCTCTTCTGATTCCTTCTTTGCTTTCTGTGATCTGCACAGCACTGAAGCTGAGTGAGGGTTTTCAGCTTTTCAGCACCTTTGCTCCACGTGTGCACCGTGACATCTCCCGGCATCTTTTGCCTTTGTGAGGCTGGAATGTGGCTGCTGCTACAGAGAGCTGAGGAGGAGCGGGCAGAGAGCACGGCGATCTGAGAGCAGTTTGCAGGTTGCCTAGGAAAGGGGAGTGCCCCTTGACTGCGCAGCAAATACAAATCTCAGGAGCAAGCTCCGGGGAAGTGTGCTGTCCTGGCACAGTTTCTCCTTGCGAGAAGTTGTGGAAAAGCTTTTCGCCAGGATGCAGATGACAAGAGACGCACAATGCACGGCTCCGGAGCTCTCCGATGCTAAGTGCCCGTGCCGGGCGTCTTTCGGCGGGAGCAGCGCTCCCGAGCGATCGCACTGGCACAGAGATCTGTGTGAGAAGCAGCCGCTTCTTCACCTCCGAGAGACGGTGATGGCAGCTGGAAAGAAGGGAAGAAGGAAGCCACAAAGCACCGGGCTTGTGTGCGCAGCGCTCCGGCTGCTGGAGGACGGCGGCTGCCACTCGGCTGCCTGTTGAATTGACGTTACCATTCGAATGGAAGGAGTTAATGAACAACTTTCCTGTGCTTCTACTTAGTCCTCCTGCATCCCTCTGCCTTCTCCTCAGAACAGTAGCTCAACTCCCACAGATGCCTGGCCCTGCCATGGCAAATTCTGTTTGTGTTCCCATCTCCCAGAAACTGGCACCTGGAAACACCTAAAAGAACCTGCCTGCTGTCACCATCTGAACTGGGACCAAGCCCCTGCACTGGGAAAGATTCTTCTGCACTGAACTGCCCAGACCAGAAAAGAACCTTCTTCTGCACCACAGAATTTGCAAAGAAAGATTGCAAGAGCCCTAAAGATGAAACTTAAAAAGCCACTGAAGGAAATCAGATAATATTTGCTATTACCCTGAGCTGGACCTGCTGACATGGTAATGACACCTTTTTAAGTTCCTTTTTTGAAGGTGTTTGCATGGTTTTTTGCCAGATTGAATAATGGAATCACCTGTAACAATCCTGAAAAGTGTGGCAGTTTCTACTGTGCAGGTTCTCCTCTCTAGGGTAAAAGAGAAATTTTTACACATATTTTTGGCAAAAAGGCTGGTTTATTAATAATGCCCCCAGGCTCCAAGAGTTTTGTTCTCTGTGTCATCAAGTTTCCATATGCTGCTACAAGTTTCAGTAGCTTTTTGAAGAGACTGTCCACTATTATTTATGTATAATACACTTTGTGTGTGGCATCACGGGGGCAGCCCCTTGTCACCCAGCTCTGCCAGCAGGTACACAAAACCAACATCAAATTAACCTAACAGGAATTAAAACATCTTTTACGACAGCCTTTCCCCAAGGAATGCAGGGTAACCTAGCTGGACAGCAGAATTGAAAGGCTTTTTCCTCTCTCAGCCCAGCCTCCCAATAGCCTTTCCCAGCCATGGAAGGCAGTCTGCTTCCTCTGATGACTCCAAGCCAAGAAGGGCTTTTCCCAGGTGCATTTCTGCCCTCTCAGGGGGAACAGCTATATCCCAGACACAGAAATATAGTAAGGCATTTAAAAATGCCAAAGGAATAATTCAGTGGAAGTCCTCATTCTGAAGTGTTTCCCTATGGCACACACCTGCTCTGAGGATGGCACAGATCCATCTGCTTTTTGGTATGAAACTGAGATCACAGATGGCAAAAAACACCAGTAAAGTCCCCTCCTGCCAAATTTAACCCATGGAATAACTGTGGCTCTCAAATAATGGATTTTGAACATACTTTGGTTTTAATCCTCTACCTTAAAAGCCAGAGCAGTAAACCCTGAACCTCAGTACTCCCTGCCCATGGCAGGCAGTTGGAGCTACATGACCTTTAAGGTCCCTTCAACCCAAACCATTCTGTGACTCTCTGACAGTCTATTTACCTCCTGCAATTACTTTGTTGCCCTTAAGCCAATTTCCAGCAGAAAAATGGCAGCAGTCCCCAAGCTACAGCCACAGCTCCAGCTGGACTGCAGCTTCCCAAGCTGAGGCAACTTTGGTGGAACATGTGACATATCTTAAATACCTCCTCTGTCAAGAAGGTGGGTGGTCCTGCAGGTAGGGCTGATACAGGAATAAATTTTCCCACCTGCTGTTTTCTTCATAATAAGGGGGGTGGTGGTGGGTGTAATATATGTGTACATATATGTGTGTGTGTGTCTATTTTTTTTCCAGGGCTGCTGTTTTCTATTAAGAGGAACCTCAAAAAGCTGTGTCATTGTCTAATTAATAATAGGATAGTTATTATCTGCACAGGCCAAGTGTAAATTTTAAAAAAATAACAGGCTGTGGCTATTTTTTAATCTTCGAGGTCGCTCGGTGCTGTTGGAGTAGGAGCTCCCTGAGCAGTCTGAGCAGGGCAGCTCTGACCTCCCTTGGAGCCACACGGGCCCTGCCCAGCCTGGCACTGTCCTGGGGGTGGACATAGCGACCCAGACAAGCCTGGGAAGAGGCTCCTGGGAATCTCATGAAATTTAACAAGACCAAGTGCTGGTGCTGCACCTGGGTCAGGGCAACCCCCAGGGTCAATCCAGGCTGGGAGAAGCAGATGGAGCACCCCTGGGAGAAGGATTTGGGGGTCCTGGGGGTGAGAGCTGGACCTGCCCCAGCCCTGAACTCCCCTGCCCTGGGCTGAGCCCCCAGCGTGGGCAGCAGGGGAGGGGGATTCTGCCCCTGTGCTCAGGTGAGACCCACCTGCAGAGCTGCCCCAGCCCTGGCCCAGCACAGGAAGGAGCTGGAGCTGCTGGAGAGAGTCCAGGGGAGGCACCAGGATGAGCAGAGGGATGGAGCAGCTCTGCTGGGAGGAAAGGCTGGGAGAAATGGGATTGTACAGCCTAGAGCAGCTTTGGGGTGACCTCACTGGGGCCTTGCAGTACCTGAAGGAGCTGTCGGGAATCATGAGGACGCGCTATTTCCAAAGGCCTGGAATGACAGAACAAGCAGGAATGGCTTCAAAGTCAGTCAGAGCACGGCGACAGTAATATCAAGGTTGTGACTTCAATTCCAGTATGGGCCATTTACTTAAGAATTGGATTCGATGATGCTTGTGGATCCTTTCCAACTCAGAATATTCTGTGAATCTGTGAAACTTCAAATTGAAAGAGAGTAAGTTTAGATTATCGGGAAGAAGTTGTTCCTCGCGAGTGAGGCCCTGGCACGGGTTTCCCAGAGAAGCTGCGGCTGCCTCATCGCTGGCAGTGCCCAAGGCCAGGCTGGACGGAGGCTGGAGCACCCTGAGCTAGTGGGAGGTGTCCCTGTCCGTGCAGGGGTGGGGTGAGAAGGGCTCTGAGGTCCCTTCCAGCCGTCCCCGGATCCGCTGACAGCGCTGCCGCTGCGCCGGCGCCGCNGAAGGGAGCGGCGGGGGCGGAGCGGGCGCGGCCGCCGCCGGGGCGGCCTTGTAGGGGAACATCCGCGAGCGGGCACCGCGGCGGGCGGGGAGCGCTGGACGGGGAAAGGGCTGGCGGTGGGAAGGAGCTGAAGGGGAAGGGACTGGCCGGGAAAGGGGCTGGCAGGACAAGGGAGGACGCTGGAGGGGGAAGGGGCTGGCAGCAGAAAGAAGCTGGCAGCAGGAAGAAGCTGGCAGCAGGAAGAGGCTGAAGGGAGAAGGGGCTGGCAGAGGGGAGGGGAAGAGGTTGAAAGGGGAAGGGGCTGGCAGCAGAAAGAGGCTGAAGGGGGAAGGGACTGGCAGCAGGAAGGGGCTGACAGCAGGAACAGGCTGAAGGGGGAAGGCGGCCCAGCTTCCTCCCCTGCCCGCAGCAGCCACAGCGCCCCGGCTACCCTGAGGGAGGTGTCCCAGGGGGATGCAGACAGGGGCGTTCCTGTGCCCAGAGAGTTCCCATGCCCAGCTGGCCCTTGGTCACTTTTCCCTGGGTTGCTGTCCCAGTGGTTGCTTGGGCTGGATGTGACAGGCTGAGACCTGTTCTGGTGGGCTACAGATTGCAGAAGTGATGGAGAATGGTTTCTGTTACTTAGACGCTCATTCAGGGAAAGGCCTAGGAAATATTCAACAGTCCTGGAACTGTACAGCTGCTTGTTGATGCTGCTCCTGCCTCAAATGACCTGAAAATTGCTGTCTTAGGCTGTAATGTCTTCTTAGCTGGTGAGGGAATCCTTGCATCAGAGTGTTTTCAGTCATGCACAAGCCAGCTACAAGTTTGGCTGTCCTGGTACTTGATGTCCTTGTACTTGGTATCTGGTCCTTAACCATCTGGCACAGGGAACATGATGGCTGCACTGCAGGCAGCTCTGAAGAACCCTCCCATCAACACAAAGAACCAGGCAGTGAAGGTAAAACAGCGACTGCTTGCTCATGAGTTACTCCCTAAAAATCCTTTCCTGTCTCTGTTACCTCTGTGCCACTAGTTGTGCCTTGAGGAGGCCAGAGGAGCAGAGTTTAGGGTATTCCCTGATGTTGAAACGTCCGTGACCACAAGTGTTTTAATCTTGTTCAAAATACTGTAGCTCAGGTACAGTACTGTCCACGTACCTTTACCTTGGTGCTGGGTCAGGTGTGCTTCTCCTGCCAGTGCTGGTTGTGTTTTGTGTGCCCACGTGTCACCAGGTGCCTGTGTCTGACTCAGGCCAGACATGGCAGCTCACAGTTGTAATCGCTGTGTGCTCAGGGAACCAGCGTTGCAGTTGTCACCTCTGACTAATGAAACCACCAGCAGTGAGCCTACAAAAAAGGAAGAATTATTTTTTGTCACATCCAATCAAAATGAAGCGGTTAAAACCTCAGGAAAAGCAAGCTCTCCCCCTGTGATAGCGTGGGAGTCTGCTGGGTACGTGCATTTCTGAATATCCCCAGGATGAATCCTGAATTGCTCATGATTGCAGTGGTGGGAGGAACAGGCTGATAAGATATGGCACTGCCCAGCTGGTGAGTGCAGTCACTTCTCCCAGCCCAAGGAGAGGCCCAGGGGCATGGTTCCCTGCTCCATGGTTCCTGGCAGTGCTGTTCCTGCAGCCCCAGCCCTTTCCTGAAGGGTTTTACAGAGCTCTGAGAACCAGCTCAGAGCTACAATCAGAGCTGTATAGCTTTGTCCTCACATTAATGACTTGTTTCCATTAGCTCTCTATTGAAGGATTTAAGAATACACTTGGTGGTGGAATTGAAGAGGGTAGAATGACTGAACATTAATACCTGCCTTAATTTTTGGTTATCTTTGGAACTTAGGTAATTTTACTTACAGTCATGTGAGAAGTCTTGCTAAGCCAAGTGATGATGGGATATTAAATTGGGCAGGAAGACTGACATCCATAGTGTCTGTAGGAGGAAGGTGCCTGAGATGTTTGATGGAATTATTCAAAAGTCCAGCAACCCTGAGACATTCTTCTCTCATCCTGCCTCAGTTAGTGATGGATGAACAGGAGGAGCTGCTCCTTGCTGGTTTCATGGCTAATTGCTGCTGTAAGCACACCACACACATTCCCAGGCCTGCAATGACATCCAGATCAATGGTTATTAATTCTTAATATTAATGGCCAGTCTGCCATTAATATGGCAGTGTGCCTGGGACTGCTTGGAAAACACTTGGCTTCCAGCCTCTTCCAGGCTGCCAGTGGCATTTCCCTGGATCATCATGGTTGTGTCACATTAAGCAGTACAGAGGTATGGAAAAGACTGGTGGGAAGGGGGACCAGACAAGCACTTGATTCTTATAATTATTTTGGAACTTGATAGCTCTTGAGCTTCCATATGAGTATTTTCTATTTAGCCGTGATTAAGGGGTGCAGAATTGCAAACACTAACAGAGGCAGAAAAACTAAAGCAGGGCAAATGTGTTAAACTCTTTTACCTTGTTAATCCTTGGGAGGACGTTTCTGTTACATCTTTGCATGACAAGCTCTTCACACACAGTCCTCTTCAGAGGTGTTACAGAGAAAAATGCTCTAATTCAGTTTGAGAGAGAAGCAGTGTTTGGCTGTGCCTCACACCAGGATGGTTGTGTCTGTGCCTGCCCTTTGACAGGACCGTGCCGAGAGCATCGTGCTGAAGGTGCTCATCTCCTTCAAAGCCAACGACATTGAGAAGGCGGTGCAGTCGCTGGACAAGAACGGGGTGGACCTGCTCATGAAGTACATCTACAAGGGCTTTGAGAGCCCCTCTGACAACAGCAGTGCTGTGCTGCTGCAGTGGCACGAGAAGGTGCGTGCATGGGGACGGCTCCTGCCAGAGTGCCCAGGCCCTGAGCCTGGCAGGAACCCCCTTCCTGCCTGGTGAGACTCAAGTGCCAGATTCTGGCTGTGACGAGGGTATGGCCCTGGAGCTCACAGCTGAGTTGTACCCTCCTGCCCACAGCTGCTTCCTTGAGTAAACACCCAGCAGTTAAAATTTGCGTTTCTCTTAGACTGAGGTAAACAAAATGGTTTCATCCAGTGATTCAAGTAGGCTGAAGGAGAGTTTCCTTCCTGGAGGGAAGCAAAATTTGCAGCTTGGTTATGCAGGAAAATGAAAGCTTAATTAAAATTAAACAGCTTTCTTGAAATCGAGTGTGATTATCGTACCCTGGCTGCTGGTGTTTGTGGAGGGCAGGCAGACACTCATGTGCAATATAAATGTGATCCAAGTAATTTCATAGACTCCCAGAATGGTTTTGGTTTGAAGGGACCTTAAAGCTTATCTCATTCCACCCCTGCCATGGGCAGGGACACCTTCCACTAACCCAGCTTGCTCCAAGCCCCATGTAACCCGGCCTTGGACATTTCCAGGGATGGGGCAGCCACAGCTTCTCTGGCTAACCTGTACCAGGGCCTCCCCACCCTCCCAGGGAAGGATTTCTTCCTGATACCTAACCCTGGTTACCTACTAACCTACCCTAACCTACTCCCTGTCAGTTTGAAGCCCTTTCCCCTTGTTGTGTCACTCCAGGCCATGTCCAAAGTCCCTCTGCATCAGTCAGCCTGTTCAGGTCCTGGAGGGAAGCTCCAGGCTGTAGCTGCCCTGGCCTGGTGTTCATTGCCATGTTTCCCTTCCAGGCGCTGGCTGCCGGAGGAGTCGGGTCCATCGTGCGTGTTCTGACTGCCGCCTCCCCACCCTCCCTCCAGCAGGAAGTGACTCCAGCAGGGAGTGACTCCAGCAGGGAGTGACAGTGTGACTCCAGCAGGGAGCTGCTGGTACAAGCCCTGACCCCCTCCTGGCACGGCCGCCCCTGGGCAGCCCTGTCCCCCAGCTTTGCCTTCGCCCTGCTGCTTCTGTCATGCCCCACCAATGATGCGCATCGTGATCTCTTCTGCAGTTAAATTCTGGAAAATTATGAAGGTGGGATTTTACTTCTCACAGGAATACTTGGTACTCGCCAGCCTTTCAGTGACATATTCAGTGATGTAAACAATTTGGTGTTTAGGGTGATTTGCATTTGTGTGTAATTGTGGCAGATTTGGACCTGACTCTCTGAGCAAATGCTGAGGGACGCAGGGCAATGTCTTAATTTTTTACTAGCCAAGCAGTGTTTTGAGCTAAAATCTTGATATTTGATAAGTGGGGCAGCTATTATTAACACAGGTAACTGGACCATATTGCCTTTGGTCAGCCTCTGACCCTACATCTGTGAATAGGAGAGAAAAAAAGCTCTTTTCCAACCCCAATTATCATTCCAGAGAGCTGAGTATTTTCCTTAACCTGCTCAGGTTCCTTGCCATCAGTCTGATGCTGGGTCCACAGTGGGATGGAGTTGTCCATCATGCAGTTTGGAAAATGGAATTTAAAAGGTTAATGGTCCATTTACACTGGAGCCCATCCCAGTGAACTCTTCTTCTTTTGGGGAGCAAAGATCCTGAGGAGAAGAAGAAAAAGCAGCTTTTACACAGCAAATCATCTTTCAGCAACTGGAAAGTGATTTGGTTTTGTCAAGCACAACGAAATGGCTGCTTGGGGTATTCTGAGAAACATATCCTGGTCTCGACAGCATCCTTGCAGAGCTTCCCCTGCTTTGTTTTCTGGTTGGGCAGGGTCTGTAAGGATACCAGACAGCTCACATTCCTGTTGCATTGTGCCTCATCATGTTAGCTAGTGGGCCAGTCAGGTTCCCAAATAAAGAGGAGAATTTTAAAGAATTAGGAAGGCCTAGGGCATCCCAGACCACGGATCACCATGGAAGGTTTAGGGCCAGGACTGAAATACATGTGTTTTAATTTCACTATTTTACTACACTTCAGTTGTGTAAAACTGTTGGGGACCTTGTGAAATCTTTGCTGTTTTTTGATATCTGCTTTGTTTTTGTAATAATAATAAAGACCAGACAATAAATCGTCACTGAATATTTACTCACAGTGTCTGACATGCCTTCAATGGAGACAGGAACCAGCATGGCTACCCCTAAACCATCCAGTGCCTCCCTCATTCTCTTCCTAGGATGCTTCTCCTTGCTCACTGCCTCCAGAAGAGCACAGGCACAACCACAGGAGGCACTGAGATCACCAGGTGGGAGACCCAGCCTTGATACAGAAGCTACAGAAGGCATCCAGGTTTCAACCATAGATCTGTACAGAAATTCTCCTGGTTGTGCAGTGAGGGTTCTGTCCTTACAGCTCTGCCAGGGACTGTGATTGGTTTCTCTGGTTCTTTCCACTTGCCCAGATTTGGGTTAAGACATCCATGAACCTCATTAAAAAAAAAATAAGCTGTAATCTCAGAGGAGTGGAAAGTATTTTCCAAAGCAATTGATGCCAAAGCAGATCAGCTGCCTCTAGATGGCATTAGATAAATGAAGTGAATAAAAAGAGTGGTCTTAAGGTTCTGCAGATAGCCTAGTTAGCATTCAGAACACATCATCACAGAATGATTCTATGCAGGTGCTTTTACTGAAGAGCTCTGGGTGTCAGGGGTATAGACCCAAATCTGACTCCCACATAGGTTCAGGATGAACATGTTTTTATACCCTTATTGTTATATATTTTATACCCTTATTGTTATATAACTACATATTAATTATTAAACTTATTTTGTTCTGTTGTATACATTGATTTCATCCAAGCATGGATTCTTGTAAGTTCCATCAAACCCCCCGAACACCGTTTCTCATGATTCTTGTTATGATTAAACAATAATTATATCCAATTACCAAACAATCATCACATTTAACAATAGTAAAGCCTAACATTTTCCCAGGGCCTACCCTAGCATTTTCCCAGGGCCTACCAGGCCCAACTCCTCTAACTCCCCTGAATATCCCATGATTTTAGAAACATTTTATCCCTATACTGTCACCCTTGGGTGAGGCTGTGATGGATTTAGGAACATTTACAGAACACGTACATTGGTGTTTCTGTTCAGGGATGTGCTAAAACACACATTGATGTGGGGATAGGGCATTTGTAGGGGCAGCTCAGTGAGTGACAGAGAGGGAAAAAGTAAATCCAGCCTTAAAAAACAGCCTTTTTCCTCCAAATCTTGCCTTGCTTGTATTGGTGGATGGTATGGACACCATGGCAGGGGTTCAGATTCCTATTAGAAGAAGGAAGCCTTCAATGGAGAACCTCATGCAGGTCAGACTGGGAAGGGGACAGGGTTTGCAGAGCTCTGCTGCCTTCATCTTTAGCCAGAGCGTGTAGCAATGGCACCTTCTCAGTCACATCCTGCTTTTGTGCTAGCCAAGAGCCACTGCTGTCTTCACATCCACCTCAGTGTCTGCCTCCAATTGGGAAAAGAGCCAAAACCCCCGGGTCCTGTGCAGACAGCTCCATCCTGCCTTCCTGGGAATGAGCTGGACATGCTCCTCTGCTTCTCCTGCCCAATAACACTGCTCACAAAAAGGTCTTCCCTCGTGCATAATGGGCGATTCTTCGTGCCTGAATCAGTCCTTTTTTGACTCTTCAGAAATAATAGACTTGTACATACTGTTGCTGTACAAAGTCAAAACCTGTGCACTGCACCCCAGCTGGATTTTGGACATTCCTCTACTTCTGACTCACCTATTGGCAATCTGGGTTTGCTGGATTCCAGGAGTCTTCCACAGGAAATGTCACCATCTCTGTTACTCACTTCCTGTTGGACGTTATCGTAGAAGAAACAAGTTTACCTACTGAGTCAGCTTTGGGCAGAGAAAGGGGAACAAGAGATTCACTCTTGCTAAAAGGGCTGTGTTTATCACAGCTCTGAAATCTCCTCACTGGTAAGTTACAAATACACAGGCAGAAGGACAGCTGCTGTGAGCTTACAATGGGCATGATCTCTCATCCTCCTCCAGCTCCCCTTGTACTGCTTTTGAGATAAACCTGACTGAGCAGTGCACCAATTCAGATAATTAAATGAGCAGAAAATTAAGCCTTCAATAAGGTGAACCATTTGCTGCTCCATGGGGTCTCCCATCCCTCACAGGAATCAGAAAAGGCACCTAGAGGGGTGTTTTTACACTCACCATGTTGTTACTCCTGCCCTTTTACCTGAGCATCACCTCAGCTTGTTGCATCTCCCTCTGCTTTCCTGGAGATCAGAGGGTCTTCCAAGCTCCCGTGGGGAGGCCATAGGAGGCAGCTGGGATGCTGAGGGCACACATACAGCTGGAGAACCAGAGAGCCCCAGGCTCAGAGTTCTGGTTGGTCCTACTTTGAGTTAAAACCCCAGTCTTTGCTGCTCAGGGGCTCAGGTTTCTCCATCAGCAGTACTCAGAAGTCACCTCCCCAGCCTCCCTCCCACTGCTGGAGTTATGTAATTTGCTAGGGAAGTTTTGGTAAAGGCACAAGGGCTGAGTCTTGCTGACATATTTTAAGCTCTTACAAAATATACATCACATTGCTGATAGATGGGCCAGAGGCAAAGTACTTCCAAAAACGCTTAAAGACCATGTGCTCCAAACCTGTGAGTCAGCAGCAGGTCAGAATCCTGATGTCACTGCATGCCCCGTGCTCATCTAGGCCCTGTGCTCCTAGCAGTGCTCCAGAGCCAGGTATGCTTCCTTGGCCCTAAAACATCTGGACAGAAGTGCTGATGGGCTGAGCCCTCGGGGTATGGTGCAGCATGGCCACTGCCCCAGGAGCCTCATCCATGGGCAGCTCCACGTGCCCTTAGCAGTGGAACTCCACACTGGAACAACACAGTGGGCTTGGGAAGGACCAAGGGTTTCCCCGGTGGTGCCTTGGGTTCTACTTCACCTCTCCACTTAGGCAGACAGGGGAGCCCCAGCCCACCTGAGCCTGCCAGGAACTGTCTGTGGGAACCGCTTAGCAATGATGAGACTGCGCTTTGCAGGGCAAGGGCTCAGCCCAGCGCTCATCCTGCGATTTTGCCACCTGAAATTTGACCTGATGAACTACTCAGCTGACAAAATCCATGGCTTTTAATGTAAAATTAGGAAGATCAAAAGCTGAGTAGGCGAGGAGTGACCGCCCGAGAGGAGCAGGGATGCACCTGAGAGGAATAGTGGATTTGTCTTTGTTTTACAAACAAGCTGTGGGTCTGCTGGTAGATAAAACTAGCACTGGGAGATAAAAGAAACAATGGGAAGGATTCCACTGATTGACGAATGGAAAAAGATATTTGCTTTTACAAATAAACTCTAGGTTGGTTGATAATTGAAATTAGACATTGAAAGATGAAAGAAACAATGGGAATGAAAACCCCTAAATTCTGTAAAGATTAAAAATTAAAAGGGAGGGTTATACATGAGAGGGGAATCTTTGGGATCAGGCGTTCCGGGAAGTCTGAACCTCTCAAGTACCTCAGAAATGGGGAAAGAGAGAGGGAAATGCGGCCGGGAAATTGGGATAAAAAGGAGGCTGTGTCCTCCAAAAATTTGAGAGACCCGAGGGGAACGCCCCATGGCCTCTGCCTTTACTGGAATAAAGTAAAAGGGACTCCTCTGTCTCCTTTTTGGACATAAACCTCTTATGTTTGTGGATTAATTTTCCTTACGCACCCCACGGAAACCCTCTCTCAGGGGCAGCCTCTGCTCCACTTCCCCATCTCGGGGCTGAGCGAGGCCACTTCCTGCCAGGTTTGTGACAGGGGCGGGGGGAGGGCAGAAGTACAGGCAGAAGGGAGCCAGAGAGGCCGGGCTGCGCCACAAGGAAGGACAGGGACAGGGGCGAGAGCCGCGACACGGGGATCCTACACCCCGCTGCCAGCACGCCATGTCCCTGGTGGAGACGATCCGGCTGTGGCAAGAAGGGGTGTGTGCAGCGGACAGGAAGGACTGGAGTGCTGCCCTCGATGCCTTCACGGCCGTCCAGAACCCCCCTGCCAAAATCTGCTTTAACATCGGCTGCATCCAGCTTGTCCTGGGAAAGCTGCTGGAGGCGGAGCAGGTGAGGTACAGCCCCCAGGGCCGCTCAATTTCTCACCTCTGGGACTTGCCCAGATACATGGACATGGGGGGGAAGGAAGGAATTAAAAGGATCGCGGTCTAAGGGATGGATTCGGGGCCTTTTAAAGCCGTGAGGAAGGGGACAGCCCTTGCCTGTCAAACCAGTTCTGCCAGTGAATCAGAGGTGAGGCGGCAGCAGTGATGCGCGGCTCACTGGTCACTCTCCCTCTCTCCAGGAGGTGACCATGCTGGCAGATGGCTCCAGCTCAAAAAAACCCAGGACTGGTGCAGGCTCACCCCCACCCAATGCCCAGTGCTGCAGGGAGGCACGGCCCACAGAGCCCAGATTAGGCTGCTCAGCTAAGGCAGGATAGGTACAACTGCTCTACGCCCTCAGCTTTTTTAAGGTGTCCCCTTTTTACCCCCTCTTTGCCCCACTCCTACCTCTGCAGGCGTTCACCCGGAGCATCGGCTGTGACAAGCACCTGGCTGTGGCTTATTTCCAGCGGGGGACCGTGTTTTACCGGAGGCAGAAGTGAGTGGACGGGTTTCAAGTTCCTTTTTTACCACTTACAGAGGTGCCAGCCTTCATCTGATGGCCCCAGGCAGGCTCCAGAGCCCAGACTGAAACCTGTCAAGGTCAAATAAGCTCCTACTTCTCAGCACTGCAGTCCTGGGATTAACATGAGCCTCAAAACCTCTGTCCTCCCCTGGGGTGTCTGAAACACTGCAAGGATAGAGGGGAGACCCGACTGAACTCACCAAGTCTGAGTACAGGCTTAGAGGCAGGCAGGTTGCCACCACGAGCTGGTGACACCTTCGTCCTCTGCTCCACAGCCACGGAAAGGCCATGGAGGATTTCACAGAGGCGCTGGCCCAGCTGCGAGGCAACCAACTCATCGACTACAAGATCCTGGGGCTACACTACCGGCTCTTTGCCTGCGAGGTGAGACACACCCTGCCACCAGTTCTGATCCCAAAGGTCTGCTCTCCATTCTCCAGCATGAGAAATCTAAAGAGGAGACAGCCAGCCTCTTTTGTACCTTGCAAAAACCAAGCAAGCGGGTGCAGTGCCACTGCCCCACTGTCCTTTCCTTTCCTGGCAGCAGTCCAGCTGCTCCAAGAGTTCTTTCCCTTGCTCCCATCCCTCCAGCAGATTCTTTACAACATTGCACTGGTGTATGCCACCATGGAGAACTGGGAGAAGGCTGAGGAACACCTGACCCTGGCCATAAGCATGAAGAGCGAGCCCCAGCACAACAAGATAGAGAGGGCAATGGAAGCCATCCTGGTACGGAGGAGCAGGTCTCAGCCCCACAGGGAGAGGGAGGGACATGCCACTGACAGCACATCCACCTTTTAGCAGGATTAAAATGCCAGGGCAATGGATATTGTAGTGGGACACAAGTCCATGGGAAGAGCTTTTGGTCACTGGGGAGACAGGGATGGGAAGATGGGATTCCATGGACTGTACCTGGGTTGGGATTGGGCTGTCACAGTGATGGTCTGGAGCAGCCCCCAAGCTCAGAGCAGAAAGGACATTCATCTGTCCCTGCTCTCACCTCCAAAGTCTCCATGACTTCTCTGTGCTACAGAAGCAGAAGCTCTGTGAGCTGGTGGCCATTCCTGCAGGGAAGCTGTTCAGGCCAAATGAGAAGCAAGTGGCTCAGCTGGAGAAAAAGGACTACCTGGGAAAGGCAATGGTAAGAAAGATCTATACTATTTATTCAGGCCAAGCCTGTGAGCTGAGAAGAGCTGTTGACTGCCCTCTCATCACCCCTCTGAGCTGCTGTCTGCTGCCTGGTAGGCAGCCAGAGATAGGGAGCTGGTCTCTGCCTCAGGGATCCCCCAGACATGGAGAGAGTGATGGCACACAGGGATCTCGTGGGAAACAGGGAGTCTGCAAGAATACAAGAGCTAAAAGCATGTTCCTGTTGAGCATGGCCTATTTCTAGTTTGTCTCTTTAGTGAGACATGAGGGATAGTCAGCAATGAGCTAGAAAGATCCCACTGGAGCTTCAACTCAAGCCAAGACATTTTCAGGAATGGGGGAAAGGAGCTATTTAACATTTGACACCCACAACCAACCTGCTGTTCTTCTACTGCTCTGTTTGAAAAGGGCTTTTCAGCTCAGATAAGCAAGCAAGCTTTTTTCCTGTGAAGTGTGCAAAATCCAGTCACTGGGATATCACCCAAGGGTTCAGATCCTGGGAGGCAGCACTCATCCAGAAAAGGAACCAGGCACTGGGGAATCAGATAGCCAAGAGCCAGGCAGCTCCTTGAGTGCCAGAAACATGCACAAAAACATACATCAACTTTCTAAATTACATTTAAGGTCACCTATATAAGGTATGGGCTTGAGCTGGACACTTGAGCTCCCTTCAGCATTTGTGATTAAAACAGAATGGGAAACTTTTAGGTCTTAATGCCTCAAACCACAGAAACAGCCAGGCTAAGAGCAGAAAACTTGCCACAGCTGAGAGGGAAGCTTTGGTGCCAGAGGCACTCAGCCTGTAGTCCAAGATGCTTAGCCTAAAATCATAGCATCTCCTGACCTTAAAGCATCCTGAGCAGCTTGGCTTGGCCAACAGCAAAGGAGGAGGGTGGACATCAGAGATCAGAGAGGTCTATGGGCACCAAGTCACTATTTGTCTTTGGCTCTAGGTGGTGGCATCTGTGGTGGACAAGGATGATTTTTCAGGATTTGCTCCCCTACAGCCACAGGTAAGACTCTGTCAGTGAACAGCATGCTCAGTGCAGGGTGATGGGGTGGCTGTCATCCCCAGTGGGGAGCAAGCAGCACCCTCACCACCCTGAACTCTGTGCCACCGCCCTGGGGAGGAGGCAGGCACTGCTTCCACAGATCAACTGCTCCCTCCACCCTCAGGAAGCTCATCCCAAACCCACCCACAGCTGTGGCTGAGGTTAAGGTGGTTCCCTGCACAGGGAAGTAGTGGGCAGCGTGGTGGCTCTCTGCAGGGAGCTCTCTGATCCTCCCCAAAGGATTCTTTAAGGATCGTCTCCCAAAGCCTGAGTGGAGAAACAATGGCAGGTTTGCTCTTGCTTTGCACTCTCCTGCCCATTCCACAACTCCTTTGCATTTCCTGTGCCATTTTCCAGATGATGTAGTGGCAGCATCCCATTCCTAAACATGGCAACAGTTTTCCAGGAGGTTTTTGGGAGGATATGGGGAAGCACAGCACAGCACTGTTGCACAAGATAAATTACAAACTTCTCAATGCAGACAGTGTTGACAATCTCAATCCTTTGTGAACTGAAACTAAAATCAGGAGTGAAAAGAGGATTGTGCCTCTCAAAACCAACTCTATGTTGAAGAACATGGAAACTGTTCCTTAGAAGGAACAAAGCCAGTGATATTCCTCATGGCACTTAAGGCCTGTGGAGGAAGGAAAAGTGTTGTGGTAAGGGCAGACGTGGTAAAAGGCTGTAGGACATTTCTGCAAAGCAAATAAAATCCTCTGGATTACTGGTATTTTCCTTTTTGTCTTCCTGTTGGCAGACCTCTGGTCCTCCTCCCAGGCCCAAGACCCCAGAAATCCTCAGGTAAGTTGGATGAAGGATGGGTAACGCACGCAGCCAGGCACAACCCCACTCTCACAGCCGAGCATCCAGCTGGCAGCCAGAACTCAGGGGGAATGGGGAATGTAGAAACATGGAGGCAGAGGTCTGGATTCTCCCTATGATGTAAAACAACAGCATTGCCAACATTCCTGACCTGTTCACTGCTCCCACACCAGGGCCCTCAGAGGGCAGCCACACCGTGTCATGTACGAGTTCATTCCCGAGACCGATGAGGAGCTGCAGGTCCTGCCAGGAAACATTGTCTTTGTACTGAAGAAAGAGAAGGACAATTGGGCTACAGTGATGTTCAATGGAAAGGTATACCAGGAGTGTGCTGGACAGGAGGGGCAGACAGATTATGTTGACATTCTGCAGAGGCAGAGGCTTGCCAACAGTAATTAAGTTTCTGACTGGTGTCTTATGTCCACCCTGGCTTAGGCCACAGGGTTCAGTAAAATCAACCCAACCAGTAGAAACTAAACTTCAAGCCTCAGGAACCCTCCTGGATGCAGGGGAGAGTGAGGACGCATCCAGTTGTGTCCTCCAGCAGTGGGCTGCCTTCTTGCCAAGCAATCACCACTCATCTCTCCTCTCCCTGCAGAAAGGGATCGTCCCCTGCAACTTCCTCGAGCCTGTGGAGCTCCAGAATAAGCTGCATATCCAGGTGAGGAGGCCCAGGAGGAAATTGTGTCCTGGGGAGAACAGATCTCAAAATAATCACCTAACACCTGCCTCCCAGCAGGACCCATATATGTGACTCCCTCCCCCTCATGATGATGGGGTTGGTTCTTCTGGCTCATGGTCACCTTATCATGAGCTCAGAGATCTGCAACATCTGTGTTGGTGGCATCCTAGTGGTGGATGGTAATGCTGGGGAGATAATGGATACAGCAAAGTCACCCCTCCCCAGTTCAAGTCCCCAAAGAGACTTCAGGAAAATAGCAGGTTGCACAAGGCAGCAACACCCCAGCCCCTAAGTAAGGGTGGGATTGACAGCATTGTCTTCTTCCCATGGCACAGGAAGAAATCCCTGTGGAAGCTGAGATCCCTGAGTCACCCACCTCCACTGTGCCCGAGAAGCCGCGGCGGCTGGCGCCAGGTCAGTGTGGGAGCTGAAGGGATGGGGAGCTCAGGCTGCCATCACCCACAGCAGGCTGAGATGCTGTGTCCTCACCCTTTGAGAGCAGGGCTAGGCTTCATCTCCATCTCATTCCTGGCCCCATCTGCAGTCAAGCTCATGTCCCCAACAGAGCAGCCTTGTGGAGAGTCCATGGGTAGAGCTGACACAGAAGAGGGCTGTGGCTCATGGAATTAAGGACAAGCATTTCATGGACAATGATCATCTTTATGGTACCAAAAGCCATCTCAGATCTATAACTGGGACCATGTTCAACAGTGTAGCTCGGGCTCTTCTTGGAACGAGCACAGTTGTGCCAAAGCACTGCCAAAACGTAAATCAGATCCTCATGAAGAGGCTCCCACAAAGCTGCATGGCATCACCCTGCCTGGAGGCCTGAGTTTAGCTTTACAGCCCCACTGAAGGACAGGGATTGCCTTTGGTTTTCAGAATGGACCTAGGGATATAGAAGAGCAGACACTAAAACCAGCAGCTCCATGTTTGTCTTTTTTGAATCCACCCATGAAAGACATCTCACCCCTCATGCTCCCATCCCTGCAAGAGGGAAGGCACAGAGCCAAAACCTCTGCTCAGTGGTTGTATCTAGATCTTACAGAAGGCGGCCTGTGGCAGGTGCTGTATCCATTCAAGGGACACTGGCTCCAGGGTTGGTCGGTGTTGCTGGAGATCATGATGGGCTGCAGGAGGTCTGGCTGTGTGTTTAGACAACATTTATCCCATCCCACCTCCTGAGCCAGCTTTTTCCTCCTCCCCAGACTACGTTCCTGCTACCGTGGTGCAGCCAAGAGTCACAGCAAAGGTAACGTCCTGCGAGCACAGACCTCGAGGTGCTGGTCATACAAACCTGCATTTACCAGGAGACCTAGGGCTGCTTTTTGGGAACTTTCCTCCAGGCCCCAGGTGACTGGGTGACTCTCATCCTAGCCAACCTGAGGCACTTGAGAAGGGAGAAATAGGACAGAGCTTGGCTGGAATGCACATGCTCCTGGGTAGGGTCAGCACATCAGAACATCGCACTGGGAAGAGATGGGAAAATACAGCAATTCTAGGGGGGGGGGGGGGGGGGGCTTGGAGGGGTGGACACAGCTGTAATTTGATCACCCCAAAGTCACAATTTGGTGTCAAGTTCCTAATCTATTACTGAGCTCTCTCCTGGGATGAGCCTGGGTCTGTCAATCAGCCAATGGCCAAGCACAGCTTGGGAAGCACAATCTAACTCAACCAAATCTATCTCCAAGGCAACCAAAGTTTCCACATCCCTGTGCTTGCCAAGCCACACAAGGTGACATCCCATTTCCTGCCTGCAGGAGGCTGAACCAGCTGTCTCCAGCCCCCATGTCCTCAAGGTGCACTACAAATTCACAGTTGCCCTGAGAGTCGATCAAGGCCTCTCCTACAGGGAGCTCCTGGAGCTGGTTTGCAAGAAGCTGGAGCTGCAGCCCGAGCACACAGAGCTGAGGTGATGCACTGCCAGCCCCAGTGAGCCAGGGCTGTGTTCCAGCACTCCTCACCTGCATCCCCTGCACACCAGGTACAAGCCTGTGGAGGGCCAGGAGCTGGAGACTCTGAGCACAGAGAACGTGGAGGCAGCCTGGAGCCAGAGCAAGGACAACTGCCTGACAGTCTGGTGCAATGGCACAGAGGTCAGTGACAGCTACAGGGGACAGCCACCTTCTCTTCCCTCCTGCCTTTCTTTTCCTTGCCACAAGCATGGTTTGTAGCTTTCAACAGAAGCCAGCAACCTCATGAAAGGCAGAGGAGCAAAGAGTGGAGAGGAGAAGCAGAGCTCATCTCTCTTGCCCTGGTACAGAGAAAGGAAACCAAGAGGTTGTGTCCTCACCAGCTTGTTTCCTGCCTAGGGAGAGGGGTTTGTACCAGACAGCAAACCAGAGGAGCCACTGCAGGAGGCAATGCCTGGGGAGACAGGACCAACCCATGTTGTAGCTCAGTACAGTTACGAAGCCACCCAACCTGAAGACCTGGAGTTTCAGGCAGGAGACACGATCCTTGTTTTATCCAAAGGTAACTGTGCTCCTCCTGGGACAGGAGAGGGGAGGGACCCCCAGCTCTGGTGAGAGGGAGGGTGGTGTGGCAGCAGAAGAGCCCCTCCAGCTCTGCTTTGGGATTCCCATCCACACGTCCCTGTTACACACACTTCTTCCAAAATATTTTCATCACTCCCATTTCCAGCACGCCCCTCCCAAACATCTAAGACAGGAGTTACACTTGGGCTGTGTTTAAGCTTATTGATCACAGTGGATTCTTTCAAGGAGATGCCTCATTTTAGCTGTCATTCCCACAATGGGAGCAGGCTCTCAGTCCCATTCCTTCCACCTGGAACCTTTTTTATCTACTTTTCTTGTTAAGGGTACAATCTTCCATTAGCTGTTCAATATTAGTCCTTAGTGTTTCTATGGGAATTGAGGCTTAAATAGACTCAATCTCAGGAAAATCAATGAAGAATTATATACACAGGCCATGTTCCCCATCTCACTTGAGCCTCTCAGTGAAATCAAGACATCAGGAGTAAGTTTTAAAGGCAAAACCCCCTTATATTTAGCTATCTGCAGTTATGTCACTAATTTGGTGGCTGACAGGCTTTGGCAGCAGTATACAATCAGTCCCACATCTGACCTTTGACAGGTTAGATTTTGCACCACACAATACTGATGACCCCCTCCACCCCAAAATCCTACCTTCCCCTTCATTGCTGAGCTAAATATTTCCCAGTACAAAGCTGGTTCTTGCCTCATTTGGTTCCCCCACAGCAAAATTGCCAGAGCTCCTAGGCTTTACTTAAACCAGGGTAGCAGAGGTTTTGGGGGGTTGTTTTAGGGTTTTTATGTGAACATGGGAAACAACTGACATAACACTTCAGATGTATCCTGAAGAGGACAGACCAAGTATCAGATAATTTCCTCACTCTTCACACTCACTTTGTTTCCACTCAAGGCAGTTTCCAAGCCCCCTGGTCTCTATTTTGATCCAATTTCCCACCCCCATTTGATATTCCTTCTCACCTTACCCCTTTACTCTCTTCCTCATTCCTCCCTTTCCTCCACATTCCACTCCCTGCTGGGTCTAGCACAGCTCCAAGTTTTATCAGCAAAAACACCATAAAACAGTGAACTCAGGCCTGTCTGCTGCACATTATGCTCCTGTACATTCCTAGGGTCATAAGAACTGTGTCAATTTTCCCTTCCAGTGAATGAAGACTGGTATGAAGGCAAGTGCAAGGGGAGGACAGGCATCTTCCCATCTGCATTCGTTCAACAGCCCAACCCTAAACACCCAGAGAAGTGACTGCAGAAGAGCTTGAAGCTGTGGAGAGAATTTAAGAATTCAACTGTTGCCATTATGTAGTCTGTGCATTAATCCCTGCATCTGAAAATGAACTTTAAATGTTATTGCTACTTGTATTAAAAGCTTTATATTTTCTCTTACCTTTTGCATTGTTCTCTTAAAAAGGAACTTGTTAAGAAGTTGCTAATTCCTGTTAGGGATACATTCATTCCTAAATCCTGTGCTTGCCAAGAGACTTGCCATGTTCCCCCATCCTTAAAAAAGCTTTTATACAGACATTCCAGAAGCTGGGAACACCCACAAGAGGGTGGTGCAACCTGCATTTACAGCCCTGCCAGGAGATCCCAAAGGGGAAGTGAGTTCAGGGAGCTATAAACCAGGAAAGCATTTGCTTCCTTGAAACATTAGTGCCAACCCCAAGGACTTAGAAGACACCACATAGCTTCACCCTGCTCCAACTCACAAATCAAATTCCCAGGGACTTTAGAACTCCCACCAATAAAAGCAGACACATTTTCTTCAGCGCTGGGACCTGTGCATCAAAGTTTTTCCTGATCAGTCAGAAGATACAGTAACTTTGAAAGACAGAGCCTGGAATCCCAGAGCTTTACTCCAAAGGTGCTAAGGGGGCAGGGACTTCTGCACTCTGGATTCTATCACACAAGTCCAGAAAACCCCACTGCCCCATTAACCTAAATATCACATTTCTTTTTAAAGGAACTTATTCTGGAGACAATAAAAACCTGTAATTTCAAAACCAGAACATCTCTGGAGCTTCCTGTCACATATCTGGAAGCATGGAAACAGTGAACACCCTGGTCTGCAGGCAAGTCATTGGCAGAAGAATCTGTGCCCTCCATCTGCACACGCTGTACCAGGATGAGTCTGCAACTAGAGAGGAGCTTTGCAAGCTGTTCCCATCCTACATATTTAGTTCAGTATGTAAAACACACTACACAGGCACCACAATACCACAACCAAATTATCTGTACCAAGCCCAAGCCAGAATCGCTGTGATTAATTTAGGTCTGTTTCAAATTAAAAAAAAAATAAAATCAACTTCAAACATTCTTCTGGCTTCTCCAGAAATGTAATGCATTTTCAAAGGCCTGAAGCCAAATCACACAGGAAATAAATGCTACACACAGACCTGGATGGAGAGAACATGGTTTAATTAAAGGCAAAGCTGATTTCGGCAGCTGCAGTTCTTGCACAGACAGACAGAAAACACAAAAAAAGCTTACAACACAAACCAGTTTCTGTTGGGGGCCCCTTCCCTTGCTCCTCCAGGTGCTGGAGGGCAGGCGGGGTCAGATGCATTCCCGAGGCCGGGTGCTCATGCACAAGTGGAACGGTGCAGCTGGGAGCTGGCACGGCCGGGAGTGAGATGGTGCTCCTGGTTAGCTCGTCTGGGGTGCAAGAGTCAGTGACGGTGCGAACACGGGAATGTCGCAGCTGCCTGGGCACACAGCTTGGACACACAGCGGGAGGGCTGGAGGGGACACACAGGGTGGGCTGGATTACCACCAGGTGGGAACTTCACTTTTTGGACTTGTTAAAGGAAATACAGCTTTGAAATGCAACACAGAACAGTGATGTTGCTCAGGTGGAGCTCGTAGGGAGCTTCTCGCACCCCCGAGGGTATTGGGTCTCCTCCGCCTTCCCTTTTTGTACTCTCTGGGGCTGCCCAGACTCCAGCGTCACTTCGGCTCCTGCATGTGCTTTGTTCTGCAGCTGAATTCTAGCCCAGAGATCCTGAATCATCACACAAACCCCTACTGCTAAAAACAGCAAATGGACATTGAGTCTGTTTCTGTAACTTCCCTGGGAAATCTAACAAAAACGCTGTTCTTTTCTTTAACAAAACTTCCAGTCTTCCTTCCCCCTAATAAATAGCAAATAAAATGTTTTTTTTTTTCCTTTTCCCTTCTGCACCTTTTCATCTATGAACAGCACCGTGCTGCTTCCATGTGTCCATGGGTGCCTTGGATTTGTTTCTGGCACTGAAAGCCTGGGGCTGCAGCTGGGACAGGTTTCTGCAGAGCTGACCTGTGCCTCACCGAGCGTGCGGATGCCCCACGCTGCCTGGGCTGGCTGTCGGATTCACCCAGCCCTGCTGGACCCCTGATTATTTTCTGCCATGGTAATGAAACTACGAGCGTTCAGCGAAGATGGGAGGATGGAAAGAGAAAAAACAAAACCAAACCAAAACAAAACAAAAAAAAAATCCCATTGAAAGCATTCTACCTACCTATTAAAATGAGTCAGGCTGTGAATGCACAGACTAGCCTGCCCTTTGTGGGGCTAGCCACTATGCTACAGTAAAATGTACAGGAATCACACATTAATTTAAAACCCCATAGCAGTTAACTTGCTTTTCAGCAGAGTGCTGCGAGGCCCCATGTCACCCCCTTATAGCTCAAACACCTACTGAGAGAAGGGCATTTCATGCTGGAGTCTCTAACCCACCCAAAGCCCCTGGGTGAAGCAGTGCCAAGTGCCAGACTCTCTTTCATGAAACTCCTTTGCTAGTCCGGGATACAGAGCCCCACCTCATCACAACCCTCTGTGACTGGAGCAGCAACTGGGGCTTTCATTGCTACACACTGACTATGAAGCACGTCTGTGTACAGAATTCAGTGTGATCTTACTACTGAGATAGTAATAAAGATGTTTAGGAGTAATTTCAACTACATTCTCAGTCAGCGAAGCAATCATTAATGGATTCCTATTGTATCTCCCCAAAGAGAGGAAAAGGATTGAGAAGTTCTCATTGGCTTCTCCCATCTGCCCTTTGCTCTCAGCTTTTACTTCCCATGTGGCTAGGGACATGCACAATGGAGAAGGTGAGAGGCGGTGATATTGGGTTACTGAGTGAGCCAAACAGCAGTTCCTCTCTCCCTCCCAAGGGCCCGGGGGATGGGAGAGTTCCTGATGTTGTTTGCTTGCACTGCAGACGTTTTGTGCACACTCAGTGGGTTGGTGGAGCACTTACGCCCTCCTGACAGCAAGGAACAGAAGAGAGGGCTGCCACCTGCACAGGACTGTGTGTGCCAGTCCCACAGACCCAACATGCCATGGTTTATGGAGCCGTCGTTGTAAGGGTTGCCTCCTCTGTCTCAATGCGGCGGATTCATGGCACCTTGTCCGCGCTGCTGCTTCTGCTTCTGCTGCATCAACAGCTGCTCCAGGGCCGAGGGGCCGGGGTGCATCATGGAACTGGACCAGATGGACTAAAAACAAACATCCAACACTAGCACCTCCTTGCATTACCCAGCCCCTCTGCCAGATGGAAAAGCAGACACCGTGTTGTACATTCTCCCTCTTTATCACTCGTACCTGGCTTATCATGAAAGTTAACCAGGCTTCAAAGAAGACCTTCTAAAAAGAGGCTCCGTGCAAGAACTTTATCCTCCTCTAGCACCCTCATTACCATAAAAATTCATCCCACATTAACTATTACTAATTTTAGACTAGTCAAAGCTAATGTTAGAATTTCTTCCAATTCTGTCAGCCTGGGTGTGTTCCACAAAATCTCACACCCAGCAAGAACTGTAAATTTGTGACATCTTCCTGCATTGGTGACACCTCCCACACTGCCTAATGTAAGTGACTCTGCAGGAAAAACTCTGGGCTTCTGGCACTGAACTCGGATTCTTCCAACAGGCTAATGCCCATTACTTGATTGTCCAGCCTGCAGACCCGTCCCTAAGCACAGCCCCAGCCAAACCCACCTTCAGGCTCTCCATAAGCACAGCTGAGGAGTCCTCCATGGCAGGAGGGCCTTGGACTGCCCAGGTACCACTGGGAGCACTGGACTGGTGCCAGCTGCTCTCCGAAGAGGATGACGTTGTTGGGAGATAGTCCAGACCAAACCCTCCCATTGCTAAAATAGCAGAAAGACAAGTTCAAAGTGACATGGCAAAACCAGTGCAAAACAAGCATCATCAGATGATGGTGTCTGACAGCTCTGTGCTAACCTGGAACCCAGCACTTGCCTGGCTTATCTGTTTTCCAGCGGTCTGCGACTCTCCGGTCTCTGTTGTCTGGAGTCCCAATGGGTCCAAAGTTGGAGAAAGGAACAGAATTGTGGTTATGAGTTGGAGGGGAGCTTGGCAAGCTGCTGGGGTTGGAGGAGTGAGGAGACTGGCTGGCTGGTGTTGAATGATCTAGGGATTACAAGGGAAGAGGAAAAAAGGTCAGCAGAGACAACAGAAGCCTCCCAGTTTTGAATTTCTTAAGAGGTGCTGCAAATTCTGCCAACACCCAGTTTGCTACAATGCTGAAGGTCAGTTTTTATTCCCTTCTTTACATGAGTGTAATGCAAATTCCTAAATTCTGAGTGAAAAATTTACAAGAACAGAACAACTGTGTTTAATGCTTACGAGAAAAACAAAACGCAGGACACCTCATGAGGGCTGGCTAGGCAAAGCCAGTTTCCCCCATTTCTCTTGAAGAACTTGTCTCAAAAAAGAATAACTGTCTCCAAGCTTGACAAACCAATAGAAAAATTAGACTAGACTTTGAGGAGCTTGCAAGTTTACAACTTCAACTCCCAAGTCTGAGAATGTTTTTGCAGTTATGTGAGTCTCAAAACAATTCAGATGAGAACTCAATAGTGAGCAAAAGAGGAGAGGGAGCACGAAGGAGGTTGTCCACAGGCAGAATGGAACAAATGAAGAGGTGAAGGGAGAGCGAGTTGAAACCATGTGAGCCAAAAATCCTGCTAGAATAAAAGCACTTTGCAACTCCCTCCATTTCACCCACAGCAGCTTTTCCTGACTGGTTGCACAAGTCCCACCAAACATCTCATCCAGTACAGATGTTATTTAAAATTCATTCTTTTCTTAGATTCAACTAACTCTTCTCTCACACTCATCTGGATTTTTAGTGAGATTAAAATGATGACATAATAGTTATAGTTTATGCCTTTAAGATAATCACTAACAAAGAAGCTGGTTTGCTTTATGGGCTGCTTAGCAGTAAAAAAACAAACATGACAAAACCCACTACTGTTGTATTTTCTTCCACTCTTCCCTCACAGTTTCTTTTTCAAATATCTGCATTACGAAATCCAGTTCCTCCTGCTTTTTCTAAAAAAAAGCAACACAAAGTATATGGATGTCTGAGTTAAAGCACTACTCCCAAATGGCTGTCAGGAAACCAAGTTAAAGAGATTTCAGGATTTATCACCTCCTACAACATTTATCCTGCTAAACTACTTAAATTAAAATCCAGGTTCTTACACTGTATTAATTACAGAATCCCCTTGTATTTCTGAAGATATATAAAGTAAAACAGAAACCTACAGAGACCTCGTCAAGCAAGTTTGAGGTTTTTTTAAATTTACAGTTACATATAACTTGCAGTTGGTTTAGAATTAACTCAAATCCTCTTAAATCACTAGACACAAGAAATGCCGTACCAGGATTACCTGAGCTGGCTGGAAGGGATGGAGACCACGGAGTCCCTTCAAAGAGAGAATAGAGTGAAGTCTCCTGATGGGCAACTGAAGGGGTGACTTCTGTTTTTGTGCTGGTATTGATGTTTTTTCCATACATCTCATTGAACATGCTGTTGTTCGGATATCTTTCCTGAAAAAAACCCAAACAACATAAGAGTTTATGTGCTAAGACTTATTTCAAACACTGAGACTGTACAAAGGAAACAATCATAGTTCAAAATATTTCCTAATTCCTTTTTCATTTCCCAGCGCCATCTTCTTTGACCATTTAAGTCCATCACATTCTGAATCAGGACAGATTTCTCCTGGCTGGACTGCAAAGTCTTCACAAAATCTTCAGATTCCCAATATTCAGAAAAGTTGTATCAAGACCCTGCTCAATTCTCTGGAAGAGAACAGGCAATTCATTGCTCTGGAAATAAAAACCTACACACCACAGCACCCTGAGATGCACCTTTTCAGTCAATTTCATTACTTCACTGAGTGCAAAGGGCCCCTGAACTCAGCAAGACTCAAGAGTACATCTGCAGAGATATAGCTAAGATGAATTTGGGAAGAAAACTGATAAAGGCAAAGATTAAGGTTGATGCAGAGTGAAATTACACATCAATGTGGAATTCTTTCAGGTTTTCCATTGGCTTAACCACAAACCAAAACAACAAAAGTGTTGGACTCTGGCTCTCACTCACCTGATTTAGAGAAAAGCCACTGAGGGACAGGAAAGATGACGACTGAGACATCAATTCTGATGGTTTTTCCAGCAGGGACTTCTTCAGAAACCAAAAAGGGGAAAAAGCGCAGTTAGTGCTCAGTGTAGGGACCAGGAGGAAAGTGCGCAATCAGACACTGCCAAAGTGGTTTTGCTCATGTTTACAACTTGTGTTGCATTTTAGCTCCAGCACCTTGGAGACAGGGGAGGCAAGCTAACAAGTGCAAAAAATCAGTAGTTTTCCTACTACCTGTAATTAATAACCTACAAATCAACAAACGTGACAGCTGAGAGTCTCAGACCCAGAACAGGTTTTCAAACACAAAGTCTAATACTCTGATATATCTAAAGGGGAGACTCCTGCCAAAAATACCTTATGGTTGTGCAAAACCTTGTACAAGTGAGGAAGGATCCCTCCCAATGACACAAGGACTCCTTCAAACAAGATTAGACTCCTGAATGTGGCTATTGATAGAGCATTTTTTCAGTTCTGAGAGCATCGCTGCTGTAGAGACGTTCTTAGACAGCAAGAGCAGCTAAGTGCTTTTTCAATTAGGTTTAGTAGTCCAAGCATCATTTAACACTCTCTCATTTCCATTATAAATTACTTGTAGAGAGGAAGAAAAAAAAAATCCACAACTCAAATGTTTAAAAGAAAGGTTCCAAAACTCCCCTGGACTTTTACTTTCATGTAAAGATGTTACGGACCATGACCTTTTCTGCCATCATCCATGCCACCTCCCTCTCACACAGTTGTTATTTCTGGCATAATATTTCTTGTCTTTCTGTTTGGTTCTTACTATGATTAAGGAGTGAAAAATAGTGTCTTTGAAATGAGCCCATTCAGAGAATAAATAGCTAAGTTATCACTGACAGAAACCAAAGAAAAATTACCAAGCTTGGCTGATAGACAATGATCACGAAATCCAGGATCTGGATCACCAAGTCATAGAATTAGTAAAACCATAAGTAAAAATGTGTGTGAACCAAAATAAAAGCTGTAGTCTTGTTAAAAAAAACAAAACCCTCTTGCACTCTCACCAGCTCAGTAGGTCAGATGTTTTAAAATTTATTCAAACCACAAAAACCAGAACTAGCATCTCTCTGTCTCTAACACAGTCACAGTACCTGGAATATTTTTGCTTTCATCCTGTAAACTTAAGACAAACAGCCTCATTTCCTTGGCAAGCAGCCCCTAGCTTGTTAGATTTTCAAAGTGACAGCTCATTACTTTGAAAGCACATTTTAAAAGACAGACAAAAATTCCCACTCTGCATATCCACACGGCTTGCACAGCGGAGGATTTCCTTCCATTTGTCAGCAGGCACAACAGTAGGAGCTTCAAAGGAAGCTGCTAAAACAGCAGCTATTAGTTTCTTAGCAAGGTTATCTAATGAGACAGAAATGAGTGTCTTTTGTGACTGGCTCCTTGGGATGGCAGGTAAAATAACTGAGAAAGACTTAATCAGAGATTTTGAGTAGTCACAAATAATTCTTTGGTACAGCTACTAATCTGAATGAGTATGACTTAATGAACTTGCTTGTAGCCATAGTAGAAAGGCATGCTGCACTTTCAGAGGCAATTTAAAAATTCAACAGCTCTGAGACCCCCCAGCCAGTGAACTAGGAATGTTTTAATACAAAATATGTAGGGAAAAATCTCCTCTGTCAAAAATGACCATATTTCTATAAGAGTTACTGTAGATACTGTATTTATCCAGTTAATTGCTATTTTCTTCCAAAGCTATCTTTCGCTTTTATCAATCTCTTCTGCATTGAATAGGGCAGCATCCCCCTGCCTCTATAGAATTTTTATATGCAGATTATAATCACAGAATGATATCACAGAATTTCAGAATGGCTTGAAATATTGGAAAGGACCTTAAAACTCATCTCATTCTATGCCACTCCCTAGGGACGCCTTCCACCATCCCAAGCTGCTCCAAGCCCCGTCCAACCTGGCTTTGGTCTCTTCCAGGGATGGGGCAGCCACAGCTTCTCCCCAACCTCACAGGGAAGAGTTTCTTCCTAGTATCTCATCTAAACCTATTCTCTGTCAGTTTGAAGCCATTCCCCCTTGTCCTGTCACTACACCCTTGATTTGATGACTCTCCACAGCCCCATCAGTGCCCCCCCTGCCCTTTATTACTAAACCCATACAAGTGCAGAAGAGCAAGTGCATTAAATGATGTATCATGATACATCAACACCTCTCCTGTGGACTGTACTTACAAACACCCCACAGTTACTCTGATTTCTGAATTAGCAGGCCCAGATTCAGCCCAAAAGCTGCAGTTTTCACCCCTGTGAAAACTAGCTCAAAGGTGAGGCAGGAAAGTAGACAGGAGGTATGGGGGAGAGAAAGGAATTTCACATTTCTTATCATTTCAAAGAAGAAAGAGATGCTAGTTAAGAGTGAGAAGCAGCAGTATTACATCGAATACATACAAAGAGGCTTCGTCCAGGAAGAGAGGCGAGAGGCCCCAGCAGAGCTGGGTAAAGATCAGGAGGATTAGAGAAAATCAGCTCTTCCTCCTCCTCCAAGGCAGCCAGACTCTTTAACAGGTCCGGAGGAAGCAGAGGGGAGCTCTTGGGGTCCTAGTGACAGAAATGAGCACAGTGAGACAACAGAAGGCAGAAAGAACAGCCAGAGCAGGAGAGAGAACAGCAAGAGGAAGGCAGAAGGCAGCATGCAGAGGATGAGGTGAGAATGGTGCTGAGGCACACACTGAGAGAACTCTGAGCAGAAACAACCACGCGGCCAAATGCGCACAGGGAGAGGACCACGCATTGAAGTGACAGCAGGGAGCTTCAATTTGCAGAGCATGTGCTTCCCCTTGCATCCATGCCACATAGTGAACCTGCTTCCACGTGCAAGGACAACAAACAAAATCTTATGATCATTCTTCTACAGCTGACCTGTGAGTAACTTAGGTTTCAAGTAGAATTATGTTTGCATAATTTTCTATTCTCTGCTTGTGTAGTTTAAATCTCATGAGACTTATTTCCACTGGTGATAGCTGCTATGCCAACACATAGCTGACCAGCCCCTTGGGCCAGTAACATCTGCTCAGTGCTGGTCAGACTGGACATCTTTACTTTTGTGAGGGATGCTTAAAGCATAAGCATCACAGGCATAGCTTCTCTCTGTAGCACAACGTGCTGGCACTTTGGCAAGGTTTCCCTTTTAGGAATGAAGACAAGGCTTTGACCCTGTCTCCATGTAAAAACCACAACTTGACATCAGGCTAGTACTGTACATTGTCTGTACATTATACTCCTGTATATTGTCTGGCTTTTCTCTTGGAAGGATAAGTCAAGTGATACCAGCTGACTTTCTCCATGTCCTGAGTGCATTTACAGAGGCACACCCAGCCAAAGGTTTAAAAGGCCTCTGTTTAAGCCTCCTTATAAACATCACCAAATGCACTCACAGACGATTCCAGAGCTGTTAATAAATAACAGAGATTGGTAGGTTTATAAACACCAACATGAAGCATGATTACATGAACAGAAGTAAAGTATTCCATTTACTGCAACTGGGAGCTAAGGAAGCCATTTAGCTCTCTCTCCGTGTGGTGGGATTTTCAGGAAGAACAAACAAACAAAAAAATACAAGACAAGACCGCTGCTACTATCCTTAATTGTGCAATCTACTGCAGCCTCAGCCATTCAATTCACTAGAGCAGTGTTAGGAGTTCACCTAAAGTGTAATAATTCTGCAATTATTCGTGTAATAAACTGCAATTATTTGGGTAACTTTTATGGTTTTCATCACTTGCCAGACAAGAATCCTCCCCAAAACTATCAGCTGCCATGTTTCCCAACCGGGCAGACACAGCACAGAGATGGATGTCACATCCACACTGAACAAGACTTACATCTACTCGAAATCAAATCTTCAAGAGACTAATACTACACACAGCCTATTAAAATGGGGAATTCATTACTTTATGCTGGAACCCTAGGTACTGATTCTTAAGTCTTTTCTAAATAAGTTTACATTGACCTACTTGGGAGCACAGGGCATTCCTGAAACAAGGAAACACCAAGAGTTGCCAGAAATACCAGAGCCTTAGTTTTCCCCACTTGCAGCATGGATCTTACCTCAAAGGTCATCCTGGAGACAGCATCCTGCTCGGAGCGGAAGACTCCCTGCCGCTTCCCCCTGCGGTCCATGTTGGACTGCTGGCTCATCACCCTGTTGTCCGTCATGCCATAGGAAGAGTCCCAGTAATATTCTGGCACCTTGACTTCTGAGGGGTTCTGGTTATATGGCTCCATTGGGAAAGGCTTCATTTTTTTCTCCAGAGGTTGCTGTTGCATCACAGGAGGCTGTAATGACTGTTCAAAGAGTTTGAGAGGGTCCTGGGCCTGCAGGTAATAGGGCTGCTTTACAGACATGATCTTCCCCAGGGAGCCTTGGACTTGAGGGGGGTTCCAGAGCTGCTTCGACGAGTCTGTCTGTGGATACTGAGGCAGAGACACAGGATTTCACCAGCAGGGAGGAACAATTCATGTTACCTGAATGCCTAACTCCATCCAAGCTGTCAGCCTGGCTCATGCGTGACAGCAAATCCGAATGTTTGTGGAATGTCTGTGTTATTCATCAAAAGCAATTTCCATAGGCATCTAATGCTCTCTAATCAAGCTTTAAACCAACAGCCAAGTACAATCCTTACTCTATCCAGTACCTTTTAACCCAAAAGCCTACAAACTAAACCTTTAATAAGGTACTGAGCCAGCATTTTGCTGCCCAGAACACAAGCAGGGTCTCACCATTGGGTCCAGATTTGCCAGAAGGGAGATTTTCTCCAGCACAAGGTGAGCAAAGGAACTAAGAGCTGTAAGGGAACTGACACTACAACCAGTTAGCCAAAAGGAGAGTGCAGGTGGAGGTTCACACTCAGTCCTCATCACTCACACAAAAAAACTAGAAAGGCCTGAGACAGATATACCACCTCCATACCTTGTCTATATCAGAAACACACAGCAAACAGATGACAGAAAAGACATTCCATTCCAATACATACCTTCCTTTCAGTTACAGCATCATATGTTCACACCCACCAAACTTCAGCTCATTTTCAAATATGCCCAGAAGTTCACAATCAAAAAATTCTTTAATGACAATTTTGAAAGGTAATCCAGGAAGACAAATCTTGAACATTGCCACTTATTTTTAAATAAAGCCCAGCATATAGCACAGGCCAAGTTTACCTGCTGGAATCCAGAGTGGTGTGGTGGGCTCTTCCCCAGGCCCTGCACAGCTTTCGTGGGGGACTGCTGCTGCTGCTGCTGCTGGGCCAGAGCTTGGACCTGTAACTGGCTTGCGGACTGTGCTGTTGCCTGAGCTGGTAAAGATGAGAGGGGTTGCTGGGAAGGAGGTGGTGTTTGCTGAGGTCCCTGGGTCAATGGCCCTGGTCCAGAGGGCCGTTGCTGGCTGTAAGGAATGTGGGACTGTTTCCCACCTTGCACCTGGTTTCCTGCAGGCGAGTGAGCTGTGGGCTGGAGGAAGGTTCCTGGGACAGAAACACCACCTGGGAAGGTGTATCCCGTGCTCATGGAGAAAGCCACAGGAGGGGGGACAACATAGGTTGGAGGAGGAAATCCTGGAAAAGAAAAAATGCACCTTTAATCACAATTTGGCAGAGCATACAACACTCTCCAGAAAACTTTTAGTGGGGGTTTCTCTTCCTATGCTGTTCATTTAGGAAAGGTGGCACCAGTCTGCACATATGCACTACAATGTCCTTCCTCACCTTGACATGTGCATGGCTGTGATCACACAAGAATTCCAAGTTCGTTTTGGAGTTTTCTTGCAATATTCCAGGCACTGATAGCGTTTAGCCATGACAGTATCTGAAGGTCATATCCCTGTGTTCTCTGCTCCCCAATCTCCCTGCTTTTTTTGACTCCCACTACCTTTTTCCTTCATTGCTCTTGGGTTTTTGATGCTTTACCCCCAAAGTTTCCTTTCCTTCAAACACATTTTCAGGGACTAAACTTATGCAGGAACAAACAGAAGCAATCAATACAGTAAGTGTACTGCCTCCTCTCAGAGGATCACCAGTCTCTGGATCAATTTAGAGAGAGACAGATAGTAACCAAACAAATCGTCATATCTGTAAGATCAATTCCTTCCCTGTAGCTCACATTGAAAAGCTAGGTTTGAAAGGCAAGCTTTAATTCCGTGCCTCACAGGTCAGATTTTATGCTGACTTTGGGACAGGGAAGACACAGCTTCCAGTTATTCCATGAATACACATGGACAGCAAGGTATGACAGGCAGACTCCACAGCAAAATGGGACACTTAATGCAGCAACAGTAACAAGTAAGACCACACAAATTACAGCTTCAAACATGAGCATCACTACAAAAGAAAGTGAGTTTTAAAGCAAGCAGTGTGATTGATCTTTTGCAATGGAGTCTGAAGCACAGGGAATGCTTCAGAAGCAGTGCTAACAGAAAGCTTTGTCATGTTCAGACTAACTACAGGAAGAGCCTAGCATGAAGTTCCTTGATCTCACAACCACTAAACCAGAAGGCAGGTGGCAGATTTCATGACAACCTCGATTCCAAAGCATAAGGAATCTTATTTATCTTGTTTCAGTTCTGCTATGCCCCTTTTTACCACTTGATAAGATGTTCAACCAGAAAATTCATGTTCATTAACAGAGCCCCTACCTTCCAGAGGCTGTACCAACCCTATTACAGGATTTTCTTCAGTCAACAATAAATGACACTTCAAAAGAATGATGCAAATTACCTGGCCGGCTAGGAAGGGGAGGGAAGGCTCCTGGGTGATGAATAGGGATGAACTGGGAACTGCTGGCCTGGCTTGGAGTCTGAGTTACAGGTGTTTTCCTGGCTTCAGATACCGGAGTCTTCCTCATCTCCGTCTGGGATTTCACCTGATGCAAAAGAAAGTATGAAGAAATTAAATCACTTGTCCTAAATTTCCACATTAACCATATCATGTCTCAAGCCAAAAATTAAACTCTCAGATTGTCTGAGCAATTATTTTCTTTTCCCTAAGTAACTGAGAAGTTTGGAACACAGAGCCCTCCTCACTGACCTCAGGCAGATTACCCTGCATGTCCTCAGGCACTTCTCATCTCACAAAAGCACTCAAGGATATTTACTCAGAAGATACAAGAGGCTCCTTCTCTAGCACGAGAGTGAGAAGCAGACATAGTATCTCACACCATCCAAGGAACTTACCACGCTGCTCACCTGCAGTGTTTAAAAACAGAAAGTGCAGATGCTACTATGCTTCTCCTAGGGCACTGCTTCAACCTAAGTTATGCTACTTACCTGCAGCACCTTTAAAAACAAACACTGCCACATTCTTCCTAGGGAGTTCTCTCAGCCTAATCCATACGGTGATGTATACACACAAACTCCTCCACACTATGGAATTCTTTTGACCCAGAGCATACAAGACAAACAGCAGAAGTGCTTCACCTCATTCAGTTTACTGTGTAACTGCGGGGTGTTATGTTAAAAGAGCTGCACCAGTTAAAGGCAGAGAGAAGAATGTAATGTAATGTTTACCTTATTCTGAGTCTCCCGCGGTCTGGGTCTTCCTGGGGAGGAAGACAGAGGGGAAGACTACTTTCCCTTTCTGTTCAGCTCGGCAGAACTGCCTGGAATGCAAGATGGAGCAGGCAGGAAAAAGACAGCAAGCAAGGAACCTGGGCAATACAGAAAGGGCCCAGGAGCAGACCTGACACCAAGCCTCAAAGGTGAGTGAAAGAAAGGGTTGTATCAGGGATCAAATTAAAAAAAATCCAAACCAAACAATAACAATAACCCCCACAACATAACTGTGTGGGGTTTATTTAGACATTTAGCAGTGCTGAGTGGAAAGAAGTAACAGGACAGTTGCTTTCTGCCAAATTAGAGTAGTAAAGGGATAGATGTATTCATATCCTTTCTTAAGTTATTTTTCAAATTGAATTTCCCCATTTAGAAATTATGGGGGTGTGGGGTTCTTTCTGCATTTGTAAAATTAGGAGGTTTGGGTGGATTTTTCATTTTCCACTAGAAAAAGTCTGGAGGGAACTCCACCTCAAGGTTCTGGCTGATGCTAAATACCACAAACAATGCAGGCCCTTGCTCATGCTGCATCTCTTCACCCTCCATCACATTCAGCATATTTAACTTACATTGTGCTGTTTTTTCCCTCCACAATAAGCCAAATATTTTTATAACCCATATCAAGCACTATGCATTCTTTTATGGAAATGCTGGAGAATTCAAAGACACTCTTCCTGCCATGGCATTTTAAAACTCGAGCTCTATCCATCAAGAACTCAAGTATGCTAAAACACATTTCCAGAGGATGGCTTCCAAAAGGCCCCCTGCATGATTTACAGTCAACTTTTATAAAATCTAAAATTGATAATATAATAATACCAAAATTGATTCATCAAGACAGATTTCAGTTCCTTCCTTACTTCTATTTGACATCATCTCAGAAGTGTCAATGCTACCAAATATTTACCCCAACAATAGTCCTAAGTGTTCCTACACAACGCTTGAGAGAGGCACCATTTTATCACAGGGACCTCTTAAGAGTATGCTACACTTAGAGTTAGTCTGCACTGAGCTTCCTTAGCTCCTAACACTATCTTCCCTAGAGAGCAGAGTTCAACCCAGATCACGTCCTGCCTGAGCATGCAACTTTCCCATGTATCTGCAAAGCAGGACTGATCATTTCTGCAGCATTTAAGCTTTTGAAGGCAATGAACTACACAGGAAATAAAGCATGAAATTGTCAGGAGTGCCAAAGCAGAACACAAACAGTCCACCACTGGTTTTTCAGTGTGGGGGAAGCAAGCCCTCACTGTATTCTGTAGCAAGTCTGGATAAGCAAGTCCACCAAATTATATGAAACAAAAATTTCACTGGACTTGTTGTCCTAAATACAGCTCATGGAGTCAAAAAGCAAAAATTAATTTCTATTCAAGAAGAGACAAACAATAACAGACAACATCAGAGCAGATTCTGCTACAGCTGGGTTTGTTGTATCTTAAGACTAAATCAAGCAAATTTCTGATAAATAAGCTATTGTCCCTATCCAGAAAGCTACACATAGTCCTAAGATTTGGTAAGTTTTTATCCACCTGAAGTCCTTATTTTGCAAGACAGGGGCACAAAGATCAAAACTGGGAGTTATGCTCAGACCTGCAATGACATTCCAGATCCATCTGACAAATAAATAAGAAACTGCTATTCTAACTCCTCTGTGCTGGTTTTCAGATACCAGAATCATGTTCCATGACTCACAAACGGTTGCCACCTGATTTCTTCTGTAGCCTTTACAGAAACCCTTTGTACCCCAAGGTATGGCTCCCCTGCAAAACCAACTGAATAAAGCTGCCAGTTCAGACACTCCATTTCATAACCATGATGTTTAACAGCAAATCATCAGGAGGAAAACAGGGAGAATAATCCAAGGCTCCTAAACAACACAAGCTGGAAAAACTGAAAGAGATGGTTTGTCTAGCCTGGGGAAAAGACCTCAATTGCACAGGCCTTTGGAGCAGCTGCAAAGAGGAAGAGTTATTCTGCAGACCTGTCCTGGGCAGCAGTAATGGGTTAACACAGAGGCAAGGGACATAAGATGCATTAGAAAATAATTTCCGCTTGCAAGAACAGTGAAGAGCTAACACAGTTTCTCTAGGGAAATAACAGAAATCTCCATCACTATCATTGAATGGTTCCAGGTATCATCAGGGAATGACTGAGATACAGCCAAATTGTCCAGGTACAGATCAGATCAGCCCTGACACTCTCTACCCTCATTTACTATGACTCAGTGGAAGGCAGACCAGCAAATTTACTGTTTACTTGATATATTTCATACGTAATGCTCAATGAAATATATAAAAAAGCATGCCCCTAAAAATATAACTGGTAAAAGAGCAGCTGATGGGAAAACAAACCCTTTTGACCAAGTGCCTGAGCAAGGATTGACAATTTAAGAGCAGTGGCTTTCCTTACTTTGACAGAGAGACACCTGATTGCACCCACACTACAGAGGATCTTACTCCACATATATACAATTTGGTGCTTTTGTGACATGTTCAGTTTGTTGAATGTGCACCAGTCAACTGAAGTGAAAATGCAGAGTACCCAGTTCCTTCAAAACAGACCTCAGAATGACAAGAGCATGACTATGACCTGGCCACGTGAACTGCCTTGGTGGCCTAAATAATTTGTGGAATGGGTAGAAAGCTGTTTTTTAGGACAGTTATAGCACCTCTCATTGCACTCTTTCCCCCCCCCCCTTTTTTTTTTGAGATAGCATCAAGGAAAAGCAAAGCATCAGATGCTAAGATCACCATCACCTGGTCTTTGAGGTAGAAATATTTTATATTATTGAGCATTAGTTGCAGCTGCAGGGCCCACAGCAAGACCTCAGCTCTACCATACTCAACACGAGCAGTGACTGCCCTGACACAACACAGGACTGTATCAGGCACAGTATCCCTCTGAGCTGAAGGCTTACCTGAACTGCCACATTCTGCTTTCCTGCTTCCTGCATCTTATCCAAGCCGCATTTCTTGGTCTCATTCTTTCTTTTATTGTTATCCTTCTTTCCATCGTTCTTATTTGCTACTATTCCTTTGCTAAAGTCCCGTCTCTCCCTCACTATGTCCTTTGGGGGGTAGATGCGCCCTTGTTCTCTGTTCATCTCCCGGGGCTTGATATTCTCTTTGAAGGTGACCATGGGTTTTTCTCCTGCATCGCAGCTGTTGCTCAGGCTTCTGCCAGAGGACAGCACTGATTTGAGTCCAGGGCTCCCATCAGCACACAGCGGCTCTGCCATGGATGTCTCCTGCAAGGTGAGACTCTCTTTGGCTTCACTAGGGTCCTCCAGTAAGAGCTCCGGGATTTCTGTCACAAACAAGAGCTTTCCTACCTCGTTTTCACATTGAATCAACCTGAAAAAGACAGCAAGGAATTAAAAAGCAGGTACATAAACTACGTTACTTATCATAATCAGTCTATGAAGGAATAGCACGCTAACCCACAGAACATATTATTAGTGCTGTCAGCATCTTGTGCTCACATTACAGCTAACTGCTGTGTTAAACAGAGAGAAAAATAACATTTCACACTGGCACCTGTGTCACCTCAGCTTCCAGTAGCATGGGAAACACAAAGTACTTGCAATTACCTTGGCTGGTTATCAGCAATCCATTTGCCTGTGAAGATCAGGCGCTGCTGCCGTATCCGACGTTGCTGCCCTTCTTTATCCCCTGTAATTGCCTGGTGGCCTTTGGAAAAATCCAAGTTCCTAGTATTGACGCAGAAGAGGGAATATTAATTACACAATCACCCTCTGCAATATCCTATTTTTCGAGAAATATGTGGCAGCATTGCTCTATTAAAAGCTGTGAACTTTCACCAGATATTATTCAAAACATGGCTGTTAAGAGATGCCTGATTTACACACGTAATTCTCATCTGGTAAGATGCATCTACATTAAAGAGCTTCAGTGGGGACATGAGCAATATTATAACCTCAAGAATTTCTAAGGGCTACACCATCCATTGCAGCAACATCAATCTATACAGCAGTAAACATAGATAAATAAGATATTATAGGGAACAGACCAATGTCTGTAGAAGTCATGACATCAGCAAGGGTGCAGGATCCTTCAGCTGTCACCCACCTGAACGAGGGCCTCAGAGCCAGGAATCCTTGCAACTCAAATTCTTCTGGAAGCGGGGTTGCTGGCAAATAGAAGTAAACAGCGTAAGGAAAGCATGGAAGCATTGAGCACAGTACCACAGCAGATACCTCAGCATGGTCTCTATACATACTAAAGCCTTCTATTAACTGGTCCACCCCGCAATCTGAGGAATTCAGGAATGATAAAGCAGAGCAGTCTGCTTAGAACAAGAAAAAACATTTGCAAAGCATTCACATGAACTAATACAAGAAGACAACTTGCTTCCTTATTTGCTCTTCCCCTGTAACTCCCCAGATCAGCAGGAAAAACATTATTTTTCCCAGTTCTTTACAGCACAGACTACAAGCATTCTTACCATTATTACTGGATAGATCTTCTTCATGAGGCTGGAAACTATTTAGAAGAGAGATCAGCCAGGGCCATATGCTAAAAATTAGAAAACAGGCAAACCCTGAGTGAAAACTGCATAACATGGGATGTGTTTGCTTTACCAAAAAAACAATGAATGGGGTTACCACCACAGTTTACATTAATCCTCTGATTCCCAAGAAAAAATTCTCGCAAAGTGTCAGTGAAAAGACCATTTTCTTGAAAGAATTACTACTACTAAAAAGCCAACCTAAAGTTCCCAAGGAAGCCAGGCTCTCACAGCACAGCACTCATTATCCAGCAGGCCAGAGGGCCTGTTGTGAATTTAACCAGATAAACCTAGAGAATGAGTAAGTGTTGTGAGCACCTGTCTGCAATTCATGCTTTGCAGTCCAAAGCTGATGGCTCTCAAGGCACAGTCAATGAATCAGTTTAGGCAGCAAAATACTTTTTTCAGACACAGCTGTGCACAAGTACTTCTGCTCCATGAACAAGAACACTGTACTGTAGTGCTGGAGCATTTACCAGCAAGGGAAGAGACTCTAAGTAAGGGTTGCACCAATAAAGATCATTAAACTAGAGGTGAACTTGCAGTCCCCCTGCCCTCACAATACCAGTAACAAGCAATGACTGGAAATTCTTCCCAAAGGCCCTGGAGCAAACAATTTTAAAATCACACTGATCACTGTGTTAACATTTAACTGCTACCACCAGGCTGCTTGCCCCTGCTTGCTAGAAGCTCCCACCCAAAAGTCCAAAAATCCTTCTGCTTTACTGATGGGCACCACGGAAACAACAAAAACTATTTCAGGATGCCCACTGTGCTCAGTGTAGGAGAAATGAATGTATTCTCCTCAGCAAGGCTTTCAGCCATCATCCAGCACATGGCCTGGAGAATGCACCGTGCCCCCAGCAGCACTGTACACACTCAGCTGCTGTCCCACATGGCTGCAGGCACAAACAGCATGATCTTCATGATTATTCTCTACACTACACTGAGCAACAGCTCCTTCCCATGACTGACAAGGAACAAAAGAAGGAAAAAAAAACATCCCAAAAATCTTCAATGAGGCAAGTAAAGTCAATAATATGCTGTCCAGAAAATTGGCTCCTTCAGAGAATCCCAAAAATGGTTTGGGCTGGAAGGGACCTCCCACCCTGTGCCATGGGCAGGAACACCTTCCACTACTCCAAGGTTGCTCCAAGCCCCAACCGACCTGGCTTTGGACAGCCACAGCTTCTCTGAGCAAGCTGGGCCAGGGCCTCACTGCCCTCACAGGGAAGGATTTCTTTCTAACCAATCTAAATCTACCCTCTTTCAGCTTAAAGCCATTTACTCCATGAATTACCTGCATGTCCTCTCTGCAGGGACTACTTGATATCAAGTAGGTATATTGCCTATTAAAATACAGGAATAGGTCTTCCTTGAGGATGTGTGAATGACAATAGTTATCACCATCTCAAAATCATATCTGAACTCTTTTCCTTAATCTTGCCTTTAGCAATTCTGTGGTTTAAGCTCCCAAAACTCCACAAGGTTTTTTGTTTCTTATTTAACAAACCAAAGTTTCAGGCACCCCTGTTCCCCATGCATCACACTGCTTTTCCTTGAGAGCCCATCTTAGGAACAATACTCATCCAACTGCATCAGTAACTCTGATCCTAAGAATCACCTTACAGAAACACTTTATTGAATCACAGTAATTCATGAAAAGTTAATAGACTATGAAAAAAATTGTGAGTTTTGAGCAATTTAAGCCTTAATTTATGAGATTAGCAGCAAAAGTGAAAAATCAGAGCAACAGTCCAGAACAGTTATGCCTGCATTGACAATTAAAGAGCCCCTCTACTAAACTGTATTTAACTCCCAAGTGATTACATTCCAGCACTGCCCAAGTGATGGTTTAGTGCATGAAATTAAGGCAAGTATTCTCCTGCCACTTCCCCCAGTAATCTGAGAAATCATTATACTAGATAAGATTACAGGAATGCTCAGTAGTTATGCTCGAACTGGACATTTTAAAATAGATCCCCCTGACTGTAAAAAAACTTACAGCAAGCATAAAGACAATTAAAAGAATCAATTTGTTAATGTAACCAACAAGTCTCAAGTTTTGCTTTATGGACTTTTCAGCACATACACTTTCTATCATTTTGGTATTTGTAATGATGTGTGGTGATGTATGATCACTTTTCCCATGACTAATTTGTGGATCAACAATAACTAGGACCTTCATGCAACAAAATGTAACAAGAGAAAGATTAACACTCACTACCGTCTTTCATCAACCACTGCCTCCTGGAAAACACTGGGCCTAAGTTTCAGCCAGTCCATTGAAACCTTCACAGCTGGAAGAGGATATGCAGCTCCAGAGTCCTCCTGGTAGTCATTCTGTAAAGGACACTTGCACAGAACTCCAAGAAATGACACTAGAAACAGAGTAAGAGGAAAAAGCAAAAGAAAAAAACTCCATTATGTGGGAATGACACTTCAAAGTTGATCAAATAACCTAATCAAACATATCCACCCCATAAATCCCTATTCTAAGAGCTAGTTCTTTAGAACAAGGCAGCCCAGCTACTTCATCTTAAACAATCCATCAACAGATCACAACACAGGGCTTTTTAATAGTTTTCTACTATGCAGCAGAATCTTGATGTTTATATCTCTTCAACTGTCATAGCAAGTCATTTTGGTAAGTTAAAAAAATCAGCTGAGACAAGCCCAGTGCAAAAACAGTCACTCACTTATTTATTAGAAATTATCAACTCAGCTACCTACCTGCACTTTATTCACTTCAACCAGCAGGCACACAAATGCACTGGAGCTCTGCAGGCATGCACCCAGCCCAGACCCCTTAGGGCACAGAAGCTGAGAAAGAGTCACCACACCAGTGTGACCAGGGTGCCTCCAGAATCAACTCCAGGCTGGAATTTGGAGAAATCCAGCTATTCATAAATTTAGGTGTTGACAAACAAGGCCAAGCTGACAACAGGCTCAATCAGGTTAAGCAAATCAGCATTATGTGGCTAGAGTCTAAAATGCTCTGCACTCTCACTTATCTCCTGGTTGATATTACCAAAGGCAAAGAAGTAGCTGAGGTCCTGGTTGACTCAACTTCAACTTCAGTCCTGTTGAATCAGAACCAGTTCCATTCAAAGCAACTCCAACTGTATGCAGCCAACTGGGGAGCAGCCCCCAAGAGGGGTACTACTCACCGCCAAGCTGGATCCAGTTTTGCACCCAAGTTAAAATGTTCTTTCAGAACCAGGAAAATGATGCAGAGTTCTGTAAAGCTTCAAACAGAGTAAGTCTGGACACAGAAACCCAGTGTTAGTCAGCACTGCTGACATAAATTATCCTGTGTGACCATCATCTCTCACAACTTTCTCCCTAATGTCTATTCTCAGCACTTACCTCAGACAGCCATTAAGCTAGATCCTGACAGGAAATTACTAATGGATTCCACATTAAAATCAAGAGAACTACAAAAATCAATTAGCTCCCACACTTACTGAAGAGAGCCAGGAGCTGTGTCCAGCAGAGCTGCTCATCCTGGCTGTAGCTGTGCTGCTCTGTTTCGTTGCTGAAGTCTCGCAGGTGGTGCAGTTGGAACAGGTTGATCACAGTAATATGGACTAACTGCTGAGAGTTGAAGGCCTTCTGGAACAACAACCTCTGCAACAAAGACACAGAGTGAATATATTTTTAGATGGCAAAACACATGCTTGAAAGGATTGGTAGTTTCTCCTTCACTGCTTGACTAATGCTTCTGCTCTTACACAACCTTCATTCTGGATTTTATTTTCAGGTCATCCCTTCCCAGCACAGCACTGGGCTTTCCAGGAGGACCCCACTGTTAAGCACAAGGCTTTTGCTTGTACACCAGCTCAAACACACAACAAATCAACATCCCCTTTGTATATGGCTCTCTTCCAGAGCAAGTGCAACTTGGAATGTGCACTGACAGCACTGCAAAGACCTGTACATCCACTGGGTTTGTCTGCCTTTCAAAGAACCAGCATGGAGAAGGTGACACTTTAAAAGAACACCCCAGGAAAATTTAACTACTGCATGGTTATGCATTAAAGACTAATTCCACACCTGACTTCATGGGTCACAGAATGCCTCCATGGACTAAAATAGAGAGAGCTATTTACAAATGTCTTTCAGTAACTATGCTAGAAAAGACACCTTTCTCAGAACAGGAAAAGAAACTTCAAGGCTTTTTGGGTGAAAAAAGGAGCTATCCTAAATCTCAGCCAACATGTCTTCAGACCCAACAATCAGGGAATCAGGTGGATTAACTAGTATAAGCATCAGGAAAAGGTTTAAGCTCCATGTTCACCCTTGACTCTCTCATTTAGGGCATGAAGCACCCTACAGCTGACAACTGAGACTGGCAGAGCTGCCAGCAGCAGCACCCAGGGCCTGACTGAATGCTCCCAACCCTGCAACTGCTCTCCTCAGAGTAAAAATGAGCCACAAAGTTAAACTGATTCACTGCCATACAGCCAACTTCACATCCACATTCAACTTGTTGAGGCCAGAAGAATTGCTTTCTGATAAATTAGGCCTTATGTTGCATAATATAAACAAAAAAAAGTTAATCTAAGCAACAAAGCAGGGCTCAATTAGCTGTTTTAACACTCTGGATCTGTCCAGAAAATGAAGACTGTTCCACATGCCTGAGCAATGCTCATAATTGTTGATTACAAGCACTCTGGAAAAAGCAGTACTTGTTCAACAGCCAGCATCATACATGGAAAAAGAGATACAATTATTTCATTTTGAAACAACATAAACTGCCAGGGTTGGAGCAGCCCACATTGGAAGTTAATTCATGGCAAGTTCTGTGGATTTTTGAATTTATTTTAAAGACAGTGTGAATCTAGCTGTAGCAGCACAATTCAAGACAAAAAAGTGTAAAAGGACTGTGAAGAACATTTGTGATTTTTTCTATTGTTCAGACCACATTCCCCTTTCCTATTTTTGAAAAGCATCCACTGCTCTGCTGAACATACCAATCGTCCCTGATGCTTTTCCACAAATTAGGAAGCTGAAGCAGGGCAGTTTCCAAAAGGCATTTACCAGTTAACACTATGTCCTCTCTGAAACTGTAGTACTTTGCATAAATACCTTACAAAATTATTTTGATCTTGGCTGTATTGTCCAACATAATGAGCTGGGTATGTAATCAATGGGACTCCTGGATTTTCCATGGAAAACGTGCTCTGCATAGTTCTAGTCTGCACGAAGTAAGGTTGTACAGGACACTTTTCAAGGACAAACTGTTAACAAGAGAGGCATGTTTTCCAAGGCAGATTAAAAGCAGCCTTAATAACCACTGGGAGTGAATGAAAGCCATCCAAAAAATGAAGCTCTCTAAATTCCTCAGGCTAAGCCAAGACTTCACAGATTAATCAAGTCCTTTTCACAGGTATCCAAGAATTATCCAAGTTAAAGAGCAGAGAACCAACAGTGCTCACTGATTTCTCCTGTATCTCCACCAATAACAGACCATGTGTCAAATGGGAAAAATCCCTAGTCTTGGCAGAAGTTACCAGAAATATCCAATGTTAGCTGCAATGAAAACCTTCCCTAACCGGCTACTTGAGCTTCCTGTATTTTATCATGCAAAAAAATGATTACTGGATTGTAATTTCAGAACTCAGCTGCTAAAAATATTCTCCTCAACACACTAATTAATATGTTGTTGGAACTAACCTTAAACTGTTCTTCCAGCTTTTCTCGAAGAGGGCTCAGCTTCTCCAAGCTCTTACTCAGGTACACATGGCCATGAAATTTAATAAATGCCTTGATGAAGTCAGACACGCTCCATCGAGTCTTCACCTCATCACGACTGCATTCAGAATAGAAATACCTGATTCAGTCTTTGGAATTACACACAGCTGCACATAACACTACAGAATGACTCCAAAACGAGAGAGGAATGTCCTGCAAAGCTACTTTTTGTGTTGGCACAATAAGCTTATTTCCTGCATTTACTAATCACAGTCAGGAGCATCACAAACTATTCTTTGTTTCATACACCTCTGAGGATGCTCTGACTGGACAAAGGTTGAGATATTTCTGTTTCCACTGCCAAATATGAGTAACTTCTAGCAAAGCAGGTACTTTTAGAAGAAATATCTTCCAACTTACCTGAGTAGCAATAATTTACTCTTAGTCTCACCTTTCCAGTGCTTTAGAAAGTGCTTTTTGTAGGTTAGTGGAGGCAGCTGGGAAAGGAAACTTCACAGCAATGCTTCTGCAGTAGTAGAAAATTGTGGTCAAGTGGTCTCCTTTGGAGGAAGCTAGGATAGCCAACTGATTATAAGGCTGACCTAAGGGAGAAAAAGACAAGCTGTCCAACAAGTTGTCCTGGGGGAAGTATGATAGATTTCAGAGTACATGTGGTCACTTGAAAAGGGAGCATAATGTCCTCAGTTTTTCAACAGACAAGGCTCAGATCCATCTGCTGACTCTTCCACTCCAGCCTTGGATCTGTACCACTTCAGTGAAAAAGCTTCTAAGCTTCTGAATTTGTGGTGCATCAGCTGTTTGGGATTTTTTGCGGGTTTGTTTTTTTTGTTGTTTTGTTTGTTTGTGTTGCCTTTTTGTTGTTGTTGTTTGTTTGTTTTGAGGTTTTTTTGGGGTTTGGTCTTTTTTGTTTGGTTGTGGTTTTTTGGTTGTTCACCTGTTTTGTTGCCCTTTTTTTTTTCTACTTTGGATGGAGAAGGATTGAGTATGGGGTGTCTTTGACTTTGCTTGCTTGTTTCAGGGGGTTGAGTTTTTGTTTTGTTCAGCTAGAATGCAACTGGTTAAAAAACTGAATTACTGGTTTCAGCAGCCCAGCTCAAAAGTGACTTATCCTTCTATCACCATCCCTACATTTTGGGCCACTGGAAGACAAGAGCTAAAAAGCTAGATCCCTGAACTAAAGAACTCATTAACTCCCATCAGAAACTTTATAAATTGGCATGGGAATAAACAATAAAAAAAAAAACAACAATGCTGGTTTAAAGCAAGTTTTCATTACTTGTACTTTACAATGCATGAATGTAACAGTATAACAGTAGTGAAGCCTTGGAGTAAAGCTGTGTATTACCATCCCTTGTTTCTAAACCTGCGTAAAAGGAAGCAACACAGATGATGCAAATAACCATTACCTAAATGATTTACTGACACGTGAGGCTTTGTTACATGGCTGTGAGGAGAATTTGGAGAGGAATATTTATATAAAAGCCCAGGTTTTCAACTGCCACAGAAGAAAACAATACCCCAAATTTTCCTCTGGAATTAGGAGCTGAAAAGGTATCCCAGACTCACCATTAGAAGGGACAAGCTGAGCTGCATGTCTATAGTAAGACTCTGCCTGGCTGGTCTGATTCCTATAGCGAGCTAAGAAAACAGCAAAAAACCCAAATTGAGGCACAAAATTCCACTCCCCTGCAGTTACTTTCATAAAATGCAAATTACCTGAAGAGCATTTCACTAGTATTTCAGAAATAAGCATCAGAAGAATGTGCAATTACACCAAACAGCACCAAAATTTGACAAATTAAATTCTGAGGTGGCTGTTTTACCTCAGACATAAGACTGTCTTATGGCCAACAGTGCCAAGAACACCACATACAGAGAGCTAAAAATGTTCTTCATCCCTCTTTGCACGTTCACCAACTAGATCTGTTTTTAGGTTGTTCAAAAAGCAACTGCAGACTCCTGTGAAAAGAGAACTTTCTACAACACAGAGTTTCACTCAAGAAAGAAAAAAACCTGTTGAACTTAATGTAAAAAAGAAGCCCCACTTATGAAAGACTGGGTTTCTAATTGGTGCCCTTGTACCTAAGATATTAGTGTTCTGGATTGGAGAAATGTGCTAGCCTGCTGCAACAAGCTTTTGTAATAGTTACCAGTTTCAGCACTTCCCTGTGCCTACCAGCTAAAACGTGATTTAAATGCTGGGAGACAGACTCGAGCAGATCACTAGCAAGCCAGTGATTAACTGTCTCCGTGTGTTAATGTGTAACACACACTCAATAAGTCTGAACAGAGTTTCTTTCCAGGTCTTTCCTCCTGCTGCAATCACCAGAGGCATAATCAGCAACTAGCTACTGAAGTGGAGCACACTTGCTCCAGCAGTTGCCATGGTACATGCAGATCCCTCTCGAGAAGCTCAACACAGACAGAGCTCCGAGTCCCAGCCCTTTCCTTCCAAAACTCACCAATATCTCCCAGGTGGACAAGGCAGTGCTGGCAGATGTAGGAGCAGGAGCTGGACTGCGGCTTCACAATGGCGCTGGTGTGCGTCTGTTTATTGCTAATGATCCCCAGCTGGGAAGACTTCACACGGCACGGCAGGTCTACATTAAAAACTGTGCACAATTCCTGTAGTAACTGCAAAAATGGGGCTGGGTCAGTAGCAGCTCCAGACAGACATTGGAAAGGCATCAAAACAAGTCACAAAACTAACAGAGCACCACTCGGATGTGTGCTCGCCACAGATGAGCCAAACATATTTGAAGTGAACAAGCTCAAGTTATTGAAAGTGAGACTTTAAAATACATTCTCCGTATGAAATTAATTGAGTTCCACTGTGTCCACTGTGTTCATCTGCCCAGTAAGAAAAAGCTCTGCCTCCCAAACCAGTAAGCAACTCAATCCTGATGATATTTAAATCACCAAGGATTTATCAGTGGAGATCGACTACGGGAGGTCTATAGATATTGCTGGGTTTTATGGTTTTGCTTTGTCTTTTTGTCCTTTTGTTTTGGTTTTTCAGTAGGACACTCAAGAGGAACACAGTGGGTTTTATATCTTGAAGAAGTGACATTGTTCTCTGAAAATATTAGAAAGGAACATTTCTCACCCTCCAAAGCAGCTTGTTCCAACATAAGAAACTGCACTATCCCAACTTTAGAAAGAAGCTGGAACATAACCAAGTTTGTAACCAACACAAGGCAATACTAATGGTTCAGTGGCTGAGATATCAGTAAATACTTGTGCTAAGCCAACACTGAGACTCTTTCAAGGAACAAAGCATCAGCTAGTTGATCACATATTTCAAAAGCTGATTGAAAGAAAGCCTCAACTCTGCCATTCTAATTAGTGCTTTTGAAGTTTTTCCTAACGGACTCCAGCAAATACTCTGCAAAGTAACAGCAACAAGAAAGTGAAGAGTGTTTGTGGGACTGAGTTCTAGGGTAAAAAATGCAGGTAAGAAGTGACAGATTTTGCCCCAGCTGGGAACATGTTCAGTCTCCATATAAAACAGACCTGCAGGAGGGTTGCACTTCCAGATAAAGGCACAGAGAAAGCCCACAGGTGACAGAGATACATACTTTGTCAGCAAGATATGACATGATACTTTTGTTTGCTGCAGAAAGAGGTTTGTGTTACACCTCACACCCTTTTGGGTCTGTCTTTATACAGCAAACAAAAAAAATCCCCAAACAAGAGAGATCTCACAGATGAAAGCTGGATAAAAGAGAGAAACTTGACATCTTCAAAGACGTCAAATTAAGAAAATTCATGTTCTTGTTCAAAGATGTCACTTGTGGAGGCCTCACAGCTGGAGAACAGGTACCTTGGCTGAGTCAAGGCTTTAGACTGAAAATGTGATTAACATCACAGCAAACAGAGAAAGATGACCCAGTCTGTAGTGTTAAACTCAGAAAGAGTAAAACTGCCTGATCCACTGCAGGAAAGAACAAGGCTTTTGCAAGACAGTGTAGAGGTAGAACGCCCTTGGCAACCATGACAGCCTGTCAAACTACTGTTGGCTACTTCCAACAAGCAGCTTTACAAAAAAACAATGCTGAAGGGGAAAAAGGGTAGCCACAAGGGTACCCTGGGGTTGGCATTGCAGATATCTGGAATCCAACTAGGAAATGATACAGTATGAAAGACCTACTGTGAGTGCTGTAAGCTGAAGACGGTGTAAATCAGCCATGACAAAGTTTACTCTGAACACTGAGAGAGGATTCAGCGACCACAATGTTGTTGAAGCAGACAAAAATGAGGGAAAAAAAGGAAAGAAAGACAATTTATCTTTACTAAGGCCATTATCATACACTGACTCTTATTCTCCATAATTTAAAGCTGAAATCTAATGAAATCTAACATAGAAAAGAGTGCAGGCAAAAATATGTTAGTAAGAAATAAGCGTATGAATAGGAATCACACTCCTTTGGCAATTAACTGAAAACCTTGCAAAAGATTCTTAACCCAAGAGCACTCAAAAATACAGTTTTGCTTTAGGACAAGAAAAGTTCCTAGAAGTGAACGAATTGTTCTAATTGTTGTCCAAAATAAAGACTTACACCTCAATGCTCATCATCAGTGCTAGGAGTCACAAGGAAGGGGCAAGACACTAAAAAGAACAAAACACTAGGCCATCACACACATCCTGTGCATCTGCGTTTTCTGCACTTATTTCTGTTCCTGAGTAACTTAATCCAAGAACAAACTGATTATCCTTGCCTATCCTTCACTACGGAGTGAATGAAAAGGAACGAAGGCAATGGCCCACAAACACATACACAGGAATGAGAAGCCAAATGGTAATATTTAGAGAAACAGCAGAAAAAAAAATACTAAGAGTACATCAACTAACTCATCTGCTGAGTTAGGGCTTGAGGTTTTTTGTGTCATCATTTCTGTAAGAATTACAATTAAAAGACAAAATTCCTCACCACAAGTCACTGAAGAGACAGAGTAAATGGCTTTAAGAGGGATGAGAGAGCCAGTGAAGGCTAGACCTTCTAATAGTTAGAGAATTCACACAGGTGGTAGTTCAAGAAGGCAATAGATGCACAGCAAGAAGGCAAGAGACAGTGTAAAGAAGCATCATTCTACCCTTTCCTGCTGCTTTATGATCGCTTTGAGCAGGCACAGCAGAGCACAGTAAGAAATGGACCTTTGACCCTGCCCAAAACAGTGGAGTTTAGGCATTAAAGCAGATTCTATTAGATAGGAACCTAAATTGCACCAAAACAACTACCAGATGCACAGAAGTTTCAGCTCAAGATTGATGAAAAGAAAGCCCATCACCAGCTCTGCAGACATCTCCTGCTGAGAGCATCACAGTTAGCAAGGTGCACAGCTCAATCCAATACAGCAGCATTTTCCTAAGCTAAGGGCAAAGAACAGATTTTACCCACCTAAAACTGATCCTCCACCCATCCTCTGCTTTGTGCAACTCACCTGTGTGTAGAAGCCACTAGCTGCCTCTAAAAACAGAGAAAGGTTCGCCTGAACTTCGCTCCGATTCGGATTTGCTCTGTTTTTCGCCTGACCCTGGAGTGTTGTGATCTGATTTTTAAAGGCATGATTCCAACTTGTTCTAAAAGAAGCATTTATATTTTTACTTTGTCTTATGCAGATGGCATAAATAACAGGAAAGAACTGTTTAGCTACATAGCATTAGACATGAAGAATATTCAAATTCAGGCAACATTCAGATGAGAACAAATGTTAAAATACAGAACAACCACCTTTCCTCACCTCTCATATCTAGGGAAACAGATCCTGATATATATATGGCTAACATATATGTGTATATATGTCTATGGCTAACACAAACATAATTAATATTTGCTTGCAATTGTTCTATTTTAGGCAGCATAGAAGTCCCTCCCTAAAACAAGATGTGTGTAAAAAAATCATTCAGTAACTGGAAGCATGGAGAGGAGAACTCAGCCAGCCTACTCATCTGGTTTCCCTCAATGCTGAAAGAACCAGATGTTTCTGTTAACTAAACTTATTACAACCCATGTCCACACCTTAAATAACAGGGAATGGATTTAGGGCATGGAGAAAACCCAGGTGGATCTTCCCTTGATTTGTAAGGTGTCATGAGCAACCCATTAATTAACCCCATGAGCAACCCTGATTTTTCCTCCCTCTGCCCAGCTCTATCTCACAGCACTTAAAATGCAGGTCTTCAGCAGCTACTCAGCTCCTGTTAGACCTTGCTCAAAGCTCCAGGTGATTACATCAGGCAAATTTCCTCCTTTCAGGAAAATGCAGACTTCAGCCTTTCCCTGAGAGAAGAGCAGACTGGTGCTCACTCCTTAGCTTCTCTGCCTCCACCTGGCTCTCCAAAACCCAGTCCTGCATGACATGGCTGCCTCTGAATTGCCAGAGGTAAAACACTAACCTACTGAATGTTCTTTATCAGCTCTGCAGTGCATTTTAATGTTTCACCCACAGCACAGCTCTCATTTTAAAGAAAGTAAGACAACCATTCCATAGGATACAATTGCTTTTCTGGAAGTCTCAGGGTTTTCTGCTCCCCTGCCCAGATTACATACATACACACAAATTCAATGAGGTACTTACAGGTCCTGCTCCACTTTTTTATCTAAAGCGTATTCCAAATCAGTCACTAGCATTTTTTGATATAAGTCCTGTAGAGCCTGTCTGGATGTCCAGACTTCTGCTGGACCCAGCTTTGAATCTGAGCAACAAGAAAGATAAAAAAAAAAATACACACAAATTTATGGAGTTAGTCTGATTTTTCACTCATTTACCAAATGAAAGAATAGAGCTCAGTGTAAGATACACACCACCAAACATCTGCTTTTATCAGTTTCCTCAGAATAGTGAAATACAAGAACTACAGAGGAGTTGAGGGTTGAGTGCTCACTGCTTAACTGATGAGTCTCCTACAACACCAGAACTAGATGTGAACAAAGTTAGCAGCTGGCAAGCTGAAAAACAAAACAGGTAGGAGGACACTGGCAGGAGGACGTGGTTCTCCATAAGTTATTAAACATCAGAATTTCTTGCCACTGGATGAATTTAGAAAAATATTCCAGTGTAGCCTGAAAATAATTAGCAGACAATAAATCCACAGAGGGATGCTAAGCAGGACAGTGCATGGACACATGCTGTTGGTGTTTAAAGAACACTGTGGGCAAGTACTGCTGTGTGCTTGCCATTTCCTAACTCTTCAGTAGTCATCTGCTCTCCACCCCAGAGGGTGAGTGCAAACACTGCTCCCTGCTATTGAGTTACAGAGTCCAATTTGCCATGGCTTCTACAACCACCTGGGCTGGGGCTGCAGGAGCACAAGGGATGGGCCTCACCCCAGGGAAACCATCCTGATGCTGATAGTGGAGCCACTCCTGTTGGGTTAGGTGGATCCAGGTGGCTTCAACAGTCCTATGGGGACTACACCAGCCTGCTGCTTTCACTACACCAAGGTGGCAAGCACAGCTGAGCAAAGGCTCATGAGGGAAGCTACTTTTACTGCAAGGCTGATTCATTAATATAAACCATTTCCATCTCCCATTAATATATACAGCTTAAATCACAGCTCATAGCATTTCATTGCATCTAGGGCTGCACTTTCACAACACCTGGTAGTGCTCAGATCAGCATTTCCTCACCCAGCTTCCTTAAAACCACCCAAATCCTGGCTAATCCCAAGTACAGCAGTTCCTGTTCTAGTCTGGGCAGGAGTCTCAGAGAGAAGTAGAGACATGACCTTCATCTCCAAATGTTTAGAACATCCAAAGTCAACTTCAAAAATATGTATTAGGTACAGGCAAAAGGGGCACAGTTGTCAAAATACTATTTATATACAGAGGACAAGCCTTTAACATAAGGTCACACACTTTCCAGAAAATTCTTAGAAATCATAAGCAAAAGGAATACAAAAGGAAAACAAAACCAGGAATCAAATATTATTAATAAGCTAGATCAACTGTATAATAAAGGCAATTACCTGTCATGTCAGCCTTCAGGACTTCTGCCTGCCTGTAAGAAAGCAATATGACAATAAATTAGAAACAGAAAGATCAAAATAACTAAATTATGCCAAAGCACATTCATGCAATGGTGAACCTGCTTACAACTCACTCTGCTCTAGTTCACCCCATGCAGGAATTGAGTTATTGTTGGTTCAACAGTGTGACTGCTTTTAGTTCATACCGTAGCAGCAGTCAGCTGTTCACTTTTCCCTGCTCATGCCTCCTTCTGAACAAATACAAACTAATAATGTTTACATGATGGTTTATATTTTAAGCTTTATGTGGCAACAGTGTCCTGCCAAGATTAGTGATAATTGCCTGGGAAATTTTTATCAACTCTAAGTTGTCACACGTGAAATGCAGGAGCCAGTGGAGTCAGAGCAACACAAACTCCCATCAGTGTCTGTCAGCATCTCAGTACAGCCCTCCTGCTCCCTGCACAAGTTTTTGTAAGAAGAAGGGATAACACTATGGCTTCCCCAATTGCCTCTCTTCCTTGAAGTGCATCCCTAAAGTAATGCTTTGATCAGTTTTCCAAGGAAAAAACCCACACAGTACACACAGAAAGAATGGCAGCTACAAGTGACTATCTACAGCTCCTGCACTGAGCATCCTCTGCAAATCCCCACTGCTGGTGGAGGTTGGCAAATAGCTTCCCAAAAAGAGGAACACTGGGGCAGTCCTCAATAAATAACTATTTCTGAATGGTCAGTGTCTGGCTGGAGCAGGCAATGGAGGTGCTGCAGATAAGCACTGTGTCAGCAGTACATAAAGCCATAAGGAGCAGCCCTGCTGGCCTGTCTGATGGACACAATTAACCCAGGCCTGGCAGAGGGGAACAAGGCTGCCTGGTTTGGCTGGGTTTGGATGGGACTTGTCCCTCTGCTCTCCATGCACTCAAGTGGTGATGTAGATTTGGAGAGTGCAAGCTTTCCACACTGGACACGGAGTCCTCCCACAATATTAAATTCTCCCTTCACCTGCTTCAGAAAAAAACAAGAAACAAACACAGATGGAAGTCACACTGTGCCTAACATGAATGTCAGATGCCACCTTGGAAAAGAACGGAGAGCCAGGAGAAAGCAGCACCTAATCCCTAAAGGGGCTGTGGAAATCAGCATATACTTTCTCTCGCCAATGTGAAGTTGTGGTGATGTAAACAGTTTTTCAGTTTGTTCTGGGATCTACTACTAACCACAAATTATAGAGAAGGTTTTGAGGTCCACATGAGAATTAAAAAGGTATCAGAATAGAATACACATTATTAGGAACATGTAAATTGGTAAGTCCCTTCACAAAATTTCTGTTTATTAAATGCAAGCATTATCTATAACAGCTCACCATAGCCACCTCCATCTAAAAAGCAATGGGATGCCCCAAGAGCTTTAATTGTCAAGAACAAAAGTCAAAGGCAAAAGTCAAGAACATCTTAACTGATATTTGAAGTGAATCTGTACATTCCTCACCTGATCCAAATTTAATGTCTTTAAGACAACTTCTTTCAGTTTATTTCAAGAAGGTGTTAATATGTTTTTTAACTCCTAAAAGCAGGGAACACTGGAAGAAGAGGTAACAGAGACAAGCAACAAATTTTAGCTACTGTATCAGGAGAAAGTTGAAAGTCCAAGAAACATTTCTTCCTCATCCACACAGAGGTAACAAAAGGCACCTAAGTGATGGCTCTCTGTGGCTACAGCCAGCAGGATGGGAATGAGCAGATCCTACCCCCACAGAGCCAAGAAGAGACGAGGAGGGACAGCAATCTCCTGTGCATGCTGTGCCTCAGCAGCCCCTGCACTGCTGACCTGCAAGTCTGGTCAGGCACAGAGCTGAGCCAGAGCTGTGGTGCTGGGACTTGGCAGCCAGCGATGCCACTGCTCCCAAGGAAAAGCTGACTTGCTCAGGTGCTGGAATCTCACTTTTCTGAACAGCCAGCCAAGTCCTACAGTCTGGCTCATGCTTCAAACATATTCCAGTGCTGTGAAGGTCTCCTCTAAGCTGAGAACACAATCTGTGCTGCCAAAGCCACAAATGCTGAGAGGCTCAGCCCCAGCAGGACACGGAGGACTGCGCCCACAGACACGAGCCCAGAATTCTCTTCCAGGCACAAAGGCTCTGCCCTTTAAAAGCCAAGAACTGCTCCTCTGGAAATTACTTGTGCAGAACTATCTTCCACTAAGTAAAATCTTTAAAATATAAAAGCACTTTTTTTTTCTCCCCAGAATTTTGCCCTCACTGTTGCCTAGAGAATTCAGGTGAAGAGAGCCTCAGCCTCTACATCAGTGCAACTGCTGACAGACTCTCTGTAAATGCACAGACCTAATCATATGGCTAGACCCGAGTTTCTACCATAAAGACTTACTTTATAACACTTCTTTTTGGAAGAGAAGACTCATGGGCTCACAAAACAAGAGACTTTAGCACCAATTGCTTCACTGGCCATAACAAAGACTGCCGAGTATAATTTATAAGATTGCAACAAGCAACACTGAAGGTATTGTCACTGTTATTTTTAATGAAATGTATAGAAATTATTTCAATACTTCCTAAAGGCCAAAGGAATTAGGAGAGTCAATCTAACATTAGTATGCTGCTTCTCATTTATTTCAAATAGCTGCTTTCTAAGCCAAGATAGGAGGGGGCAGCCTGGGTACAAAACTTGTTCTGCATCAGTGGCAAAATATTAGCAGCAAGAGAGAGGATAGAGGAAGATGCACTGCCCGTTTCTTAAACAAACTTTACAATGGGCCTTTGCTGGTGCTCAGAGACTCCTAGTGGGCACTGACTGGAGTTCACTGGTAATGACTGACAGGAGTTTCTCACTGTGCCAATGGCTCCTTCCATCACACAGCATTTTTAACAAGCCTTTCTGGCCAAAAATTTTATTGCACCACCTCATACTGAATTTACATTAGAATGACTCATTCTGGGGCAAAAAAGGTTGCCTTCTAGAAAACCTGGTAGGGCTTGTTTACACATTGTATCATCTCAAGAGTATTCTCAAGTGACCTCCTTGCCCAGTTGGACTCAGCAGTTCAGTTAAGCTTCCTTAAGTTTTTCTGGTCCAAAACCAAAAAGCACAAACCATAGTTCAAAAAAGTATTTCCATATAACACCATGATATATCATAATAGCTACTCTTTATCATTTCCTAACCAAATATGTAGATTCAGCTCTGTGCTTTAGTCAAACTACACAGAAATACAACAGCTCCCACCCAATTCAGTAAAATAGTTTGATAGCTAACGGAATTTTCATTTTATTCATAAAATTGAAAAGCTTCAAAACATTAAAACACAGTAGTTAGGACTGTCTCTTAAGGTTCTAAAGGTATAAGATAAATAAAAATTTAAGTCCCCACAGGAGACAAAACAAACTTTTCTTAAGAACCTGAGAGTATATAAAGTTCTATTTTGCTGGAACTCAGAGGCTACATTTAATCTGGAATGAACCACTGGACTTGGCAAAGGAAGACAAGAAAGACACATTTAATCTTCCCTCTTCCAAGTTTTTATCATTCTTGATCAATTAAGCTTACCCAAAGCAGAATAAGAAAACAAGTTATTTCCCTTAAGCTGGTAAGCACTATAGAAAGAAAATCCCGCAAATATTGGGATCTCTCTCATGTATAGATATTTTGAAGTGTTTACCCCATCACACTGAAAGATACATCAAAAGATCATGCAGTCACACCCACTCTTTAACACTAGAGCAAGTTTGCTTAATTTGATGTTAAAATCATATAAGATCATACAGCCTCTTTGGTTAACTATTCTATTCAAGTTTTCCTCTTGTTGCCATCTGACTTCCAACTCTATTTGCACATCACTGAACAAATGGATCTATTTTACCACTGTCCCCAAAAGAACTCATTTCTGTTCCAATATCTGTCTTCAGTTCTGCTATAATTCAAAGCACTCCATCACAAATTTTCAGTTCTGCATACCCCACCCTGCATCTCTAATAGGGCCATATCCATTCTACAGAAGCAGGGGTCTGCTAACAAGCTTCATTATTAAACACAGACAAGCCAATGAAATTAAGCCAAACTTCTCAAAGCAGCAGTTTTGTGTTACCCAGCTAACATCCTCTGTTTCTGGACGTCAAGCCTCACTTAGACCACACCTCTCTCATTTTCACAGCAAGGACCCGCCAGGCATGATCTGCTGTGGCATGACAAGTTCTACAAAAAACGTGGAAAACCCCAGACCTCACAAAGCCAACAGGAACACAACACTGCTTTCACCCTTCCTGAAGGGGAACTCCACCTGGTTTTCCCCTGACAGCCCTAAGCATCAGCAGCTGCAGCAATTCCCTCATCAAAGCTCAGTAACACAACTCCCCAGTAAGGAATTGAGGATTTACATAACTAAAATGGGCAATGAATCCAGGCAGCTGGGCTTATAAAAGCCATCAGAATCCAATGTCTTTACTAAAAACTAAAATACATTAAGTGGTCAGGAGTTTCACTCCAAGCAGAAATTCACACTCCTCAATCTCTTTCCTGAAGGTGTGTGCAGAAACTGTACTACAATGAAAAGCACCTGCACCATAATGTGCCTTAGCAGGAGGTGACTGATCCCAAGGCTCATCCAGGGCACTGCCAGAAAGCTTTCATTCTTCTGAAACAGAATAGAAAAATACAGAGAATATATAGAATAAATGTGGTAAATGTATCATTTTGAGTAGAAAAGGTAAATTTTCTATACTAGCATACTAAAAGTCAAACACACATAAATATTTTAATTTCATAATTTCAATATTTGGCAAGGCTCACACCAGAAAGAACTTCAAAGCAACAACCTGCAATTACCATTTTAGATTTTCCTCAAAATAACAGTTATCAACAAAAATTTATAATGGTTTTAATACTCAGTGGGTTTTTTTTTTTTTAAATTTGTCTGTATTTAAGCATACCGATGCTGATTCAGGGCAGGTGGAAGCAGTAAGAAACATTAACAGCATGGACACTGAATATTCCACAGCATATTTAGGGGAGATTGGTTGTTCAGAAGCCCCCAAGCACTGTATCCAAGACATCATTCACATGTGGCATTTAGCACTTCAGATGTGAGGAAAACTTGGTGATACAACTGGTTGACAGTTTTTTGAAAATAAGTCTTTTTCCTTCAATTCCTAAGAGTCACCACTAACACTTGCTAAAACTGAAAGCTTTCTTTACAGTTTTTAGAGACTCCCTGGCTATTAATCCTTTACAGCTGGTACACTTTGCTAGAAGTTGCATTCTGAAACATAACTCTGACTTCCCTAAACTGTTTTGTAGACAGTAACTGTATCTCTAACTATGACCTGTCAAAAGGAAATATTTTTACAGCAATTTTAGGATTGTGCATAAACCTAGATGGTTATGCCTGAAGTACAGTAGTAGCCAACTTGTGGGTAAACTTCATCCTTGATTTCTCCTCCACCCATTAATTCAGCATCACCTGAATCCAACAGGCTACAGACACAGCTCCTGTTAACAGCCTCACACACCTTTTCCTGAAAGGGCAAATGGATGCAATCAGGATTTTGCAGGGGTATATAGCATCCAACAAAGATTTTACTTATTAATTTGTGTACAGACTCTACCTACTTGTACATCAGACAGGTACTGTTAAACAACTTTAACAGCTTTACCTCTTTTGAATAAGTTCTTAGTGTTCCAAACTTTCAAGTGTTGCCACCTAATTTAAATGACCATAGTTTGCACAAAGTTCTGGAATTGCTTGCTTTGGCAGTTGGCAGGTTTGAGTGATGTCAGCTCTTACTGAGGTAGCAAGAGATCTTCAGCCTGTGGGTCATGGAATTAAATGTTCCATATGCCTTGGAAGGACACTGCTAACACACACCAATGAAAAACACCTTTAACAGAACCATCTTATTGTCAGTTTTATGTGCTAAGTAGTTTAAATCTTATTATTCCTCTTACAGGCAGCTGAAGCCAGAGTACAGCTAATTTCCTTGACCTGCAGTTTAATCAGATTATAGCTGTAGATCAAAGTCACAGAAACAAGCATTTCATCACCAGTAAAAAAAAAAAAAACAACCTACACTTCTGCAAGCAGATATTAAAGCAAAGCAATCACCACCTGAATACAAACCCCCTCCACAGGGAATCCTGCTCTATTCCTTTTGTATTTTCACCATAGCTGAGGAGGATGCTGAGAAATGGGGACACAGAGGACGGTTTTTCTTAATCCCATCTTCCCTCCTTCTCCTCTATTAGAAGCAAGTCATAATAATCATCCTCAAAACACAACCACCAAAAGCAACTCTTTCCAAGTTTGATCAGAGCTGACAATCCTCCTCCTTGGGTAAGGGTAGAAGTACCCTTGCAGTCAGCTTCACTCAAACTCATTTTCTTCCTCCAGTTTCATGGAAGTCAGATTCTTTGTCCCAAGATTTTACAACGATGTGCCCCAAAGGTAAAAGCGCTCCTAAGGGAAGTTAATGTGTTCTTAATCTCTGATTTAATCTACAGAGAGGGAAATACAAACCTCCTACACTGCTCAGGCTTCAGGCATTCCACTGCCTCCACCAGACTCTCTGCTCTCCCTCTCCTTACACAATCTGGAGTCAAAACGTGAGCTAAATGCCTCAGAAATGGTGTCCAGCCATTCAGGATCAGCAGTATGCCTCAATCTGTTCCAAAGAACTCCAAAATTTAAGCCAGGAGAGTAACCTGAAAACTATATACCCAACAACCTGTATTTTCCAATTCAAGCAAGAATAGCTGGCAATAAATGTAATGTTAGGACTAGCTCAGGAAAGCTAAGCTGCGTTTCCACAGTCATTTTTTAAAAATACTGATTATGCTGTTCTTTAACCTGTCATCTTGACCTACTAGTTATGTGGAATTTTATTAAAGACAGCAGGGATAAAAATAACCTCTAAATGGATGCTGCCCAACAAAGAAAAGCAAAAAGGTCCAGCCACCTTTACCTTGTTTACCTTCCAGGACCTGACAGTGTAGCTCCATAGGTAACCCTGACACTATTTTCAGCATAGAAAAATTCTGGTTTAGTAACAGTAATAAGAATTTATTAGCTATAAAAAAAGCATGCTCAGGAAATAATAAATGGATACTTAATATGTGTGGTGATTCAAGACATTGATATATTTTCATGTTAAGGAATACCTTCAAAAGAAAACTTTTAATAGCAAACAGTAAAAAAGTAATACTTTTATGGAATACCCTGGCACATCCATACAATACCACATTTAATGCACTGGCTGACAATATGTCAGCTTTGCAGCTGACCTGAGAACTAGTGAAAGGCAAAACATTTAACATCAAATACATAATCCATCTGTATATCTCCTCCAGTCTTTACACTATCCCTTGGATAAACAGGGGATAGTTCAAAAAAACTAAGGCAATCTTAAAGGCGCAAGTGCACAAAAACTTCAAGATTGCCCTTCAATCCTCTCAGCCATTGACAGCACTCTCCCTTAACCTTAAAGGAGGAGAGACACCAAAACAAAGCTCTGCTCCCTCACTGCCCACAATAAGGAACTTTGGGGAAGCACACAGAAGGGTTACCAGTTCTTAGGACTACGACCCTGAGAGATGTGAGAGGTTTACAACTGAACCTGCCATGATAATTCCCACAAGGTTTTGAGACTGAGCAAAAAGAAGCAACAGAATTATTTTCTGAACAGCAACCACAAAACCGCCCTGAACTATGCATTTGTAATAAAGGGATAGTGTGATGTTGCCTCTCACAAATGTTAAAGGTATGTTATAAAGTTAAAAGAAGTTCTGTTAAGATCCGGTGATTTTTTTATATAAGTTCTATGATGTTGAAAGTTTATCTCTGACCATTGAGAAAGCTGAAGCAAAATGGACTGCACAGACTCCAAGAGGTGGGACAAAGGAGGAGATGGGTCAGAAAAGTGCCATGTGCATGAGTGTGGGGAGGGTTGGCTTGTCAATAGCATGAATAAGGATTGCTGTGGGTGTGGACAGTGTGCCTCTGGCTGCAGCTAAGCATCCAGCGCTGTCCCTTTTTCCGTCCCTTGTTGTGGTTCAACAAACCTTTGAAAATGTTAATAAGTGAGGCGTCGTTTCTCACACCCCTTTTTTCCTTTCAAACCCTGATGAGAGCATACACTATCAGGTCTCAGTGGTGATAAATGTATAGTAACACCAGCAGTAATTTGCTATATTACAGTTCCTGACTTGGTAAAACCACTCCTGTTAAGGGGCTGGAAACTGCAGACAACAGATGTTAGAACAAATGAACATTACTTCTTTTAACAGCTTTTGCAATGAAAAACTATTTCCAGAATTACAGAAAACGCAGATGGGTATCATCAAATCAGTTTCAGAAAGTTCTGCTCTTCCAGTCTGCCCTGCAGAAGCTCGATCAGGTCAGGCAGCAGATACCAGCCCTCCCTGGACACTGCACAGGATCTCCCAGAAAACCATAGAGAATCCAGTTCAAAGGAAGGAAATTATAGTCAGTTCAGTGCCACACTTGCCTTGCAGACAAAATGTGCCCTCTCCCCTGCCTGCAGAGATGAGGAGCAGTGACACACATTTCCCTCTAGAAAGGCCACTCCACTTTGCATCAAGAGGGCAGCATCTAAATTCTGACTTTCAGCTCTACAAGTTTCCTGCTGCCTCCAACCTCCACTAACAGCCTGGAATATAAAACTCAGATCTCTTGCTCATTTTTGGTGTTCCCTACAGAACCCCTTCCTCTCAAACCCTGCCTCAAATTACCCCTTGCACAGAGGCAAATACTAACCTTTATGCTCAGTAAGGCTGGAATGACTCCAACACAGAGGAAACGACCATTTAAGAGGAGTCAGTTACTGGGAATTTGAGATACTGTCTACATTGCTAAGCAGCAGATGGATAAAGAGCAAATCCATTAGATGGTACCATCAAAGGTGGCAGAAATAAAGCACAAGTAATCCCTCACACTGTGTTTGCAGCAAGTTAGCTATGACAGATTCAGTGGAGTTCAGCGTTTTCAACATGTGCTCTCCAAGCCCCAATACTAAGATCTATACCCAGATAGTCAAGGCCTTCCAAAACATAATCCTTAAAGCAAAATTATTGATATTTAAATATTGTGGTCATTCAGTAACTGTAAACTGTTTTTTGCCAATCCCATTCATTTTATAAACTCCCAATCACACCAAACACACATCTATGCCCAAACATGACATACCCAAAAGTTTTAAAAAGCTTTTCCTTATTAAGAGGTTTGAAAGGACACCACATGGTACACACAAGCCTTGACAAAAACACACCCTGATTACATCTGGATATGATCCTAATTGCAAGCTGCATCTTAGAAATTATTTTCAATTCTCCATCTTGAAATTACATGCAAACCATACTCTGAAAGCACAGTAACAGCAGAAGGCTGAACACCAGTCAGGGAGAATTATATCCTCCATTTATGATAATTAAATGGGTACTCAGTACATCACTGCCAATCATTTACAGGAGTCTCATTAGCTGTTCCCCATTTTCTATCAGAAACACATAGGCAAAGCTGTTCTGAGATAAACTCACTTTCCAACTAGAGAGTATTCAAATAATTTCTGGCTTAGCAACACACGACTCGCCCACAGTCCTCTGCTGTTGGCTCTCCTCAGTTCAGGAGTGGCTCATCCAGAAGGGCTGTTGGCTACAATACCCAAGTCCATCACCAAAACACATGGTACTCATAGAATATGGGAAGTTACTCTGTTCTGGACTCAGCTGAAGGGGAAACCTACGACCAACCCAACCAGCTCAGATCTAGCAAATGTTATTAGCACAGAAGAAGGGAAGCGGATGAATACACTACTACAAGAACTGTCCTCTCCAGGAAAGGTGCAGCTTGAAGCTTTTGAGGCCATCAAACACCAACAGGTCTGGAGGAAATCCAGCCTGGTTGAAGAGATGCAGCTCCCTGGCCCAAGTCCAGCTGACCTGTATAGCTCTGCTCCAGCAGGCCCAAACTGCCTACGAACAGATCTGCGGCCGCCATCGCCCCACTGAGCGCTCCCAGGGACTCCCAGTTAACCAGTAACCTCCTTTCCTGTTTTGAAAACTAATGGATTGGTTAGGAGCAAGCATCTGAGTAAATTTGTAACTCCCAAGGTTAAATCTACTTGTAAGGCCTAACTATTTTTATTTTTAAAAAAAATATTTCTTTAAATCTCAATACCTAAAGACAGAGTCCTTTCTAGTTCTGTGTCAGAAAAGTTCACATGATGTTCAGCTGACTACAAATCAGTATCTGCTTTATGAATCATATATGGAAAAATGTGGGGGTTTAGCAGACCTTTACTAAACATAAACTGTAAGAAAGAGTAACGTGAATGCAGTTTTCCAGACTGCAGTTTCCCTTTCAGCAGTCAGACCAGACCTCATTATCTTCTGCAAAAGCTGAGGAAAAGGCTCCATAGCAATGGATTAACACACCCCACCTGAAGATCAAATCGTAAGCCTAGAAAGGCCCTCAAAAGGTTGAACAGCCTATTCCATTACCCTGATCTTATTTCTGACAAACACTTAGTTGCTTGTTTTTAAAGTCCTACTGAATCACCTGCATAGCCCAAAGCAGCACCCCAAACACTCTGCCAAACCATTCCCACATGGCACTATGTCTTGCCTTCAGGAATTGCTGTGTGCCTTGGGTTCACCCACTCTAGCTCCTTCTGACCACCAAATCCTGTAGCAAAAATCACCAGCCTTGCTCAATCCACTGCTACTTTGGGAACATGGGGAAGGGTAGTGACTGTTCTCACTCAGAGGAGACATTCCCTGAATCTTGGAGGCATATTAAGCAGGAAGAGACAATGCCATCAGAAGATTCGACATGTGATTACACAGTTACCAGTTATTAACTCAACGTTTGTGTGTTACTCAGGCTGCACAAGCCAATGCAGCCCCTGCATTCCACTTTGCAATCAACTATAGACTGGATTTCAGAGTCACTTGTTTTGTGTAGTATACCAGCCTGTCCAAAAGAAGTTTGAAAATAGAATCATTTTGGCACTGTGCTTCAGCATTTGACAATAAAGCAGGGAAATGAAGTGAATCATGCTGCTTTAATACCAAAATCTGAAATCCGTATGTTTAACAGCATTTCCCATTATACACAAAAAACTTCCTGCACCTGAGTCCTTAAAGGCCCAAAGATCTTCATGTCTTTTGGATCTGTCCTTCTGGAAGACAAAACACTCTTGACCCACATCACCTAATGCTCAAACATAGCAATTCTCAAAGAATTATTTCAGGAATTCACACAATCAGTTATGCAGGACAGAAGATACATTTTGGTAACCATCTTTAATCAAAGAATACAGAATTTTAACTGATCTTGAATGAGTACCCCCAGATTCTTACCCCATAACGTAATGTTACAGGCAGGCACAGCACTTTTTTTAGTGCTGACTTCTGACTGGCCACCTATGATGGAAGGGACCAAAATAGTCTGTAGTTGCACAAGCAGCATCAGCAAGCACTTGACATCTTCATTAGAAACACACTGGAAATATTTTTCTGGGTACTTTCAAGCGTTAGAGATTATTTTAGTCTTTGATATCAAAACCAGAAAACAATCACTCCAGCTGAAGTCTGAGCAAGCCACAAGTCCTTACACATGTCTTTGCCCCAAGCCTCATATCTCCTACCATTTACCTCAAAACAAAATAAATATCTAAATTAAATAGTTATAGTATGTTCAAGCTGGGTGGAAACCTGCCAGTCGTTCATGCCCTGGCATAATCTGTGTGACATGCTCATAAATTAAGGCCTGCTGTAGTAATTCAGATGCAAGTCAACAATGCATATTAGGATTTTATCCCTTCTTTTCTAGTTAAAGATATCACATATATGTTCAACATTACACCTATCAATGGTATTAAGACAAATGAAAATCCTTCTAGATTTTTACTGCAAGTTTACTCTGCATATTTTAATAATTTAATTTACAATCATTGTCCAATATAGAAATCTCACTTTTTTAAATTGAAATGATATTTCTTTTTCTAGTAACTGAAGCAGCATGCTTGAGCTCTAAGAGCTGCTTCAGTTTACATGTTTTTCTACAATTTTGGTGGGTCTGGTTCTTACTTATAAATGTGGCTTAAATCCTTTGAACACTATTCTTACCAACAGATTGGCTTTTTCCTGGGAATATCTGGCTGGATCAAGTCTCTCTGTTCACAAGTTTAGTCATGCCATTGTTGTTGACAAGTATTTACACTACTTCAAGACAAACAACTTCAACAACCAGAAGTGTTGTCCCATTCTTCCCTATCCATAGATAGAGAGGATTAGCATTTCCATTTTCAGTTATTATTAGGCTAGTTTGGAAAATCTGCCCTAAAGGTCCCTCATAACAGCTCAAGTGTACCTTGAATTGAGAGCAGGAATGCCCAAAGGCCCCGCCAAAACCAGTACTGTCTGCAGAAGGAACCAAAGCTGTCAAAAGTTGTTTGGGTTAAAAAAAGATTATCACACAGTCACAGTTGTTTGACACATAGCAATATCCACATGCTTTCTTCACATCATGGCGAGACCAACACAGGACATGGCAAATCAAATACCAGGAGAATTTCACTGCAACAGACAGTAGCACAATTTACAGGACTATCACAAAACAAAGGGAGAAAATGGTCTTCCCAACAGATTTATCAAAAATTCATTTATTCTTCACGTGTAGGGAAGTTAAGATGTGGTAAATAACATAGCACAAACTATGGTGGGGTCCAGGGGGCCCAAAACAGGCAGGCTGCAAACAAACTGCCCTTTGCCATAGCCTGACCAAATAGGAACAACCCTCAAGGTCTCCTTAAATCAAGGCATCATGAAACACCAAAGTCTGAAATAAAGATGCTTAATGTCCAAAAGGTCTGGTTTTCTGTTTTCCAAAGAAAAAAGTAGTTTCCTTTAAGTAGTTCAAGAAACGTTCCCCACGCTATTTTGGCAGAATCAGTGTTAAAGGTTCCACACAGAATGAATTTCTCATTTTCTAACAGCTAGAGAGTAGCTCTCAGATAATTCAGCTGCACAAGCAGAGCCTGCAGACTCAAAACAGACAATGCTTCAGAGGAGAGGAAGGATAGAATTTTTTTTTATGAGGTTTACCCATACCACTACTAGACGAAGCAGAAAACTGTTCAATGAGGCTGAGCACTAGAGGACACTTTCAGCACCAAAAACAATGAAATAAAAAAAAGAGAAATAGACTGCTGATGTATTCAGGACAATGTAAGTACTTTCAGAAATATTATCTTTCTTTTCCCTGAAGATGGAAGAGAATATTAATTCTAGGAGGACTCTTAAGTACCTCAAGGGTATCTCTGATTTGAGTCCCATCAGTGAAATTCAGTCTGTCACCCACAGCTCTGTAACAATCCCAAGAGATTCAGAGACTCCTCAGCCTTCTGGTTCCTTATGATAATCCCTTGAGTGCAGAAGCCAGTGTGAATAATCCAAGAGCAGTCCGACTGGAATACAGAAAGAAGAGAAAGCAGACCTAATGTCACTCAAAAAAGTTTATTCCACCCCAACTCACAGGATTACATTGATCTGAACAAGTACCTGCTGATTTAACTCAGGAATTTAAATACTCAGCTTCAGAACACTGCTTAAGCCATTTCCCCCTCATTTGGTCATCTGGGAAGTCCCCAAGTTTACAATGAAAAGTTCTTCTTAAATTCAAATGGGAAGAGCAGCAGTGGGCAGACAAGTCTAGAAACGTGGCCCAAAGGCAGGACTTGGAGCACAGCTGGACAAGTGGCAGCTGGTGATGACTCCAGTACAGCTGTAATACCTTGTCCAATGCAACAACTCAAGTGCTGAGCAGGCACACACAAACAAAGCCACCAGCCCTCCACCCTGTACAGAATCATGAGAAACGACAGCCAAGTCCTCATGTCACTTCACAACAAACAATGTTATTCCTCTATTCTGTCCACAGTAGTAAGATGGAGAAATAAGATACCATATCCCTCCCTGAGCACAGGAAAACCTGTTTTCCCAAACACCACTGAAATCTATGTCCTCCCTCATCGTACATTAAAAAGTACAGAATCAAAGTATGCATCTCTGCTAATGATTTTAAGGAAAAAAATCTGTGGGTTTCTTCCCCTCCTGCCTGACAGCAGCTGTGCAGTTTTTCCAGTAAGATGAGGACAATCCTCAAGTTCAAAGTAATGAAAGCAACAACTAGTGTCCTCCCACATATACTCCTTACAAATTATAGTTGCTTTAACTGCTCTTCTACCAGCCCGCTGCTATGAGTGAATCTCTGTTACTGTTGTGAAGATCTAACAGCAGTGATGAAGAACACTTAAACCTCTACAATCCTAGCAGCTCCTCATCCAACAAAATCAGATCCTACATCAAATTATCCTCTCTTTCCTCCCCAGCCACCATGCACTTGAACTGCAATTACTCCTCTTCTACATTCATTTTTGCTGGCTGAGCAAGGCAGGGAAGATGCCAAGGCATTTATCCATCAAGTCACTGTCTTTTCTCATCAACCCAACCTTTCTCTCTCCAATAGGAAATGCCCACAACAGCCAATGTGGCAAACTAGAAAAAAGCAGGGAAGTTTAAGTTTCCAGACACATTGATTTAAACAGAGATTTAAGTTGCTTAACTTAAAAGTTTGTGATGCAATTCAGTGCCCAGATCAGCTTAGTTAGAGGCCAAAATCATCTCACAGGACCAAGCTATGGTTATTTGTTATGACTTCTTAGGATAGAAGAAACAGATTTTACAAGTAGCCAGAATACCACAGTATACCTTACACTGAATACTTAAATAAAACTGCTAATTGACAAAGAAAATGTACCTTCTTACCATGCACTGAAATGAATCAACTGAGGAAAAAAAACCCCTCCAACCCCCTATACTCAGGGACAGAGGCAGCCTTCTCAAAATGCTTTGGTGCATTCCCTCATTAACACTTCAGACAAGCATCCCCTGATTTTACTGCCATAACAGAATTTTCTCTTTCCCAATAAAGATCAAACTACATAGGAATATGCAGGTTAGAACAAGAACTAATTGCTACAGGAATCATCCCTGCCATCAAAAATAAATAAATAAATAAATAAGTACAGCTGTAACTTTAGTTACACTAACCTGCACTTCTAGGTCACTGGAACACTGTTGTGCAAGTAACCTCATAGCAGAGCACAAAGAAACACACAGTGTTCTGCAGCAAGGGGAGACACAATCCAGACTGGAAAGAGGGGTATGGTTTGTTGACAGTGATACCAGGTACACTCCATAAGGATGATATTCTATATATAGTTACAGCCATATTCTAGGAAACAGGATGCTATTTACTAGGGTTGTGGGTCAGTGAGCACTTTGATGATAACAAGCACTCTCACTCCAAGCAGCAGTCCCACCCTGCTCGTAACCATCAGTGCTTCAATCCTGTTGCACACAACTTCAACCTTTTTGTCAGCACATCTGTAGCAACACAGTGAATAGGATCAGGAAACCAACTTGGACCAAACCCCATGGGTAAAAAAACAAAACTAAAGCAGTCCTAACCTAGTGTGGTTCCCCAGTTGAGCTTACTCTAGACTTGGCCATAAACTTATGCCATCACATCAGGTTGAGGGTGAGGGAGAGACACTTCCATCAAGAGCTGCTCAAGTAAAGCTGTTCAAAACCCACCCTTGGTCTGTATGGCCAAGCTTTTGCCAAGAGCTAAGCAAGTCACGTTCTCTGGTTACTGCAGCCCTCTTCCCTCTGGCACATGTTCACCTTCCTGCTACTCCCTCCAGCAGGAAAATACGCCCAGCACCTGCTAACCTGCACAGGCACTCCCATCCCTGCTGTCACCTCCCTACAGAGGAGCATGTTTAAACCCCAGCACAGAAACAAGCACACCACAGCTGAGGGGAAGCTCTGCAAGTGCTGCTTCACCCCAGCTAGGCTCTGCCTGCTTCTCCCTCACCAGGCACACTCCTTTGGATCACCCAAACATGATCACTTAACCAGCTAATTTTCACAAAGTCATAATGGCACCAACCAACTTCAGCACTTGAACAAGCCTTGTTTCCTTAGGAATCAAGGTTTGAAAAACAAAAAATTATCACAGGTGTGACAGTGACTTTAGCACAAGTTGTCCCTGGGTGACTGGAGGATGCCCATGATAAGAAAAAGGGAACAAGCAATTGCTGCCTAGACACCTGAGGAGTATGGTGTGTGTCTTGGGGCTCTCAGCAAGGTGTATTTCCTTCAGCAGAAAGCTCAATGGGAATTGCTTGACACTTTTTTGATTATGATTCTTTTTACGTCATAGGCCACCACAAAAAGCTTGTTGATCCTAAGTAAATAGCAGCCATCATCAATCTTTGCCTTTTTAAATCATTACTCTCACCCTCAAAGAACAATAAGAAGTGTTGCTCATATTAAATATTGGCAGAAATTCTAGTTACCAAATGGTGGAGGCATCTTGTATAGAGAAAAAAAAGACAAAACTAGAAGAGATACTTTATGTTCCCCCAAAGAAAACATCATGCTATGAGGTATCTCCTGGAAGGCCAAAGCAGGTCCCACTACATCTCCCCTGCTTACAATTTCAAGAGTAAACACTGTATGAAAGTAGCATTAATAATTTCATGAAACAAAAAGCTGGAGGGAATACTTTCCCAGACTGACTTGGTCTTGTTCAGATACCAAGACAAATCAAGAAAGCTGTGGAACAACTGGAGCAGGGCCTCCAGAGCAGTCAGGGCTGGAGCACTTGCATTTGGGGCTGGAGGAGAGGCTGTGGGAGCCAGGCTAAGTCAGTCTGAGGTAGGGAAGGCTCCAGGGCACCCACAGCTGCCACATGCCTCCAGGGAGATCCAGGCTCTCCTTGTGGGAGGACGAGAGACAAAAGGGAATAAGTAAAACAGGAAAGGTTCAGACTGGATGTACAAAAAATCTTTTCCACCACAAGGACTATTCAAGCTGCACCAAAAGGCTGAAATGCCTCCATCCCTGGAGGTTTTCAAGCCCTGGCCACTTGGCCTGACCCCAGAGCTGTCCCTGCTGTGAGCAGGAGGTTGGACAGGAGCCTCCTGAGGCCTCTCCTCCAGCCTTGTAATCCTGCCAACTCCAAGAAGTCCAATGCAGGGACACGGGGTTCTCTATTAAGAGGTTACATTTACTAACTTTTTCCTTCATATACTCCCAAGATAATTAAATGACAGAGTTAGTCTTGCTGAGACTCATTCAAACAGTATTCTGCTTGGTGCCTTTCCAGCACAGACAAGCATCACCTCTACATCATCCTGACCAGGAATCAGTACCAGAACATGCTCACACACAGACTGCAATTACCTCTGCTCTAGCCTTCTCCTTTAACAGTGAAGAAACACTGCAAAGAGGTGTGTCACAGGCTGCCAGACAGCAAAGGAGTAACCATGAAGAGACACAGCAGATGCAGAAGTTAATGGAGCTACTGATGAGTCTTCAAAAAGAGACCCACAATTTGAATTATTAAAGCAGTCAAACCTTTAATGAATTTGGTTATAGCCTCATCATAAGGCTACAGGAAACTACCTACTGGTTCATCAGCACTGGAATTTCTAAGCAGTGCTCAAGCCCTGTAATTCAAGCATTTTTTAGTCTACATTTGTACTTGTGCTAAAAGCCACAGTTTACCAGAGCATTGCCACATTTAACTGGTAACTGAGCTCACATCTTTTTGAAATGTAATTGACACAGTCATATGTCAAACTGCTAAACTTCTGAAACCCAGTTAACTCCATTTGGAACATTAACACATAAAACTGGCATTGAAGATCATTCCTCTAAAGTGAACAAACATGGACTAAAGCTCAACACTGGCTTATAAAATGGATGTGCTCGGAAGTTTCTGCGCTATTGTGTCAGAAATTCTATCAGTGATATTTTGCTTAAAACTGACTTCTTTTCTATCTAGCAGGATACATGAAATGTCTACTTTAAGACAAGTGCCCTGTGAGACTAATTTGATTTATGGGGAGTACTTGTAGATTCCCCAGGCAGCACAAATAGCATGGATACAAATTTTCAGCCAGATGAGATGAACAGATTCACCTGAACAGGGAGACCTGAACAGTACCCATTTCCTAAAATATCTTTTAGGTTCTTGTCTCCTGAAAGAACCCTCTGAAAGGTCTACTCACTTTACCAGATGCAGTGCAAATCTTTGAGAAGTGACTCAGACAATGACTCCAGAGAAGTATGTAGGAAACTAGATGGGAGAGAATACACTCCAATACTCTTGACAGGTGACTTTGAAAAGGATAAGACTGGGAAAGCAAAAATCCCAAAAATCTACTGCAACACAGAAGATGACTTAAAACCAGACTCTCCTGCAGCTTTTCAAAGACTCAGTACATGAAGCCTGACCTTACTTGCTCTTCCTGGAAGACTTCTATAGGAGGCTCATGTGTTCCTCAGTTCTCACAGGCTGACTGAAGGGGCACAGTCCTTCAAGGATAGCATTTTAAAATAGCTGATTCACATACAAACAGAAAGCAAGAACCCAGAAGTGGAAGAGTTAAGGTAGTCCAGCTAAAAGTCCATTCTTCCCTACTCATCTTTTCAACAGCTTGATTCTTGCAGAGTCATTATTTCACTAGATATTCAATCATTACATGTTCACCTTAGAAATCTGTCTCATTTCTGTCTAAAATCCAAATACAAAGAAAAATGATTTCTTGCAGAAACTTTTCTGTCCCTCCTCAGTGTTAAGACAATGAAGACAGCAGAGACTAATTGTCTCATGTCTTCATTAGGCACAATGTTTTGCTAAGCTGCCCTCTCACATTGTTACACTTTGGTCTGTTCCGTCTTCATTCAGTCAGACTGAGCCTGTCCTGCCACAGTAAAGAGAAGGATGCCCTCCTCCTTAAGACAGAGGACTAACAGAACTGGCTCTGAGAGTCTGAGGCTTAATTCCCAGTTCTCTTTATGAGCTTGGGCTGCAGTAATCTGCAGCTGCATTTCTGCCCTATGCAAATCAAACAATTTAAATGTACTTTCTGTAGGTGCAGGAAGCATTTCACAGCTTTTCAAGGAAACCTTCCCCAAGCATACCTTCCACACAGAGAGCAAACCCAAGTGGTCTTTAGAGGCAGAAGGAAGATGATGGACTACAGAATGCTTGAGAAGTTTAGAAGAGAAACTGTCCTGTTGTTTTAGGAAGAGATAAGATTCTTGGTGACAGAGACACTGTAACACATTAGTTATGTGCACACACTTCAGTCCTGTTGCTTTGGCACAATATAAACAAAGCAGTCAGGAAACAGCAAGAACAACCCAGGACGAGCTGAAGTGTGGGAGGAACAAAGAGAGGAGAAACTGGTGATTCCTGCCCACAGCTTGCAGGAAGGATTTCCAGCTTGGCACAGCAAAATGCTAAGGAAGAGCCTGGTGGTGCAGGAAGGTGACAGGGGCAGGGACACGTGTGACATGGTAGACCCTCCCACAACCCAAAGCAGCCAAAGGACACGTGCAGTCACAAGAAGGAACAGGGAGCCAGACATTACAGTATTATTAAGACATGTCCTACAATAAAAATGCAAGTCTTGTACTGGTAGAAGATTGCTAATAGTAAAGCATTTACAAGCTTCGTCATACTGTAAGAGGAAAGAAGGAATGAAGAAATTTTATGACAGCATAGGTGTACTCACCTGGAGGAGCAAAAGGTCATAAACTCACTATTAGATAAAAAAGATTACTTTTTTTTTTTTTTTAAGAAATCAGCTTGAGGTAGGATCTGGGATAACAGAAGGAAGCAAAGGTAAAAGACAAGATGAGGAGGAAGGGAGGAATTTGGAGAACCAGCAAGGAGAGACCGCTGAAGTGTTTCAAAACTTTGTATAGAAAGTGCTTTCAGAACGTAAAATCCTCATTGAATTCACTCCTTCTAAATCCTTCCCAAGCCCTGAACTCCTCAGAAGGAATGTGCATGCCCTTTTGGCATACCTACTCCTTTTCCATGAGGTGTTCTGGAAGCATCAGGGGTGACACAACATGATCAACCTGGACATTTAGTACTTCACAGCTACTGAAAAGCCATTTGTAGCTCACCACACTACTTTCCAAAACCACTAGAGAATAAGCATCATGCCTCCAGGGCAGCCAAACGGCGAGTTCAGCCAAACGGCAAGTTCAGCCCAAAGCCCATCAAAGTTCTGCTCGTATCAACGCGAGCTATCTCGTGCTCTCGACTCGAGGGACTCAGACCGGTTCTGTTTCAAAGCACAGCCCCGGCAGCCTCACTCCTCTCCCAAGCCCTCAGCTGACCGTCCCCAGCACCGGCCGGCTGTGTCAGCCGTGACTGAGGACTTCCAGCTGATGGCGAGGGCTGAGACACGACTCCTGCTACTCCCGTTCTCCCGGAGCACCTCCCGGGGCTGCGAGCACTGCTCCCGCTGCACAGCCGGGGTCAAACCTGGCGGTCGCTCCGCAGCGTTGGGTTACCCCGCCACCTCTCTGGGCAGCGATGGACAATTCCGGCACGGAAGCCGCCGGACTCTCCCACCTTGCAGCTCCAAGGCACCGGCGTGACCTTGCTGGGGAGCCCTGGGCCATGCGGCAGCCGAGCCCGGCCGCCCGCGGGGCCCGGGAGCGCGGCGGCCGAGTCC